>LUCG01014218.1:0-12346 GCA_001633085.1 Carthamus tinctorius | reverse complement strand
GCTCTCGGCTGTCCTCACGTTCACAACCAAAAAGTGGTTCACATTTGAACTTTCCTCTACGTATGTAAAACTAAATATAATAAAACGATATATATTTGTAGAGGGAGGTTCATACGAGAAGCATGTCAATTTAAGAAAAATCAAGGAGCAATCTCAGCCACACATCTTGGGTTACGGTGGACGTGATCACGGAGAATTGATGCGATTCATGAGAGGGGTAGAGATTATTACTAAAGGAGGGACCACGGTCAAAGCCGCCTTTATTGACCGGAACTCGGCTGGGATTGCTCCTCACGTTTTCTTAGAAAGTTATGTTTTTCATTTGAACCTTTCTCTATATTTGTAATTTGTTTCGCTCAAATTTTGGTTATATTTGACCGGTTTATTATTAAAAAATTATTTTTTATTTAAAAAGAGGTGGTTATCACATTCCATTGAATCATCTTAATCTACCTATTTAGATGAGTTTATTAGGTTCCTCCTTTTTTAAGGATTCTCTCTGCCAAATTTTCAACTCATTGTTAGTCCTTGACACCCAAGTTTTTAATGACTTACTTGCTCCTCTCAAATTTGCTGAAAAAACATCTAAAATTTGCTCAAATTTTCAACATCTTAAGCTGATCTTTAAGTTTGCCATAATACTAACACAAATCCATCACTTTCTGCTTTTGTCACATTTTCCCCTTAATAGTTATATTTAATAAAGTGATATTTGGGTAAAAAAACTAATTAATGTTGACTCCAACCAGCCCTCAAAGACACAAAAATTGAGGGGCCACTTTTTGGCTCTCGCAATAGATGAGGCTAATGCAGGAGGGTTCAAATCTAGGATATGAGTTTGTATTTAGGCAAAGTTGTATTTAGTTGGCAAAGGATGGAACGACTTTGCCTAAATACAACTCATATCATAGATTTGAATCCTCCTGCATTAGCCTCATCTGTTGCGAGAGCCAAAAAATGGCCCCTCAATTTTTGTGTCTTTGAGGGCAAGTTTCGTGTGGGCTGGTTGGAGTCGTCCCATCCTTCGCACATACACACCTTTTTTAATTCTTGATGCTACCTTTTGATTACTAGACAATATATTATCTCTAAAATTATATGTTCTAAGCATTGTATCGTCTTACATTCATTTTCCATGTGAATCAATTTGTTCGATTTAATACAATGTTTTTTGATATTTGTAGTGCTAAGTCTCATACTATGAAATGATTTAAACCACATAGTATGCTTTCTCCAATATTTACAATGTATTGTTTCCTACTCACCATTGCATACCGCATAACATGAAATAAAACATGTAGGTACATAGGCATGAATCATAAAGAAAAGGCACACAAAAATCACATGATTGCATATGTTGGCTAAATAGTCGCTCCTTCAAAATCTCTCATTAATTCCATTTGCCAAAAGTCAACCAAACTCACATTGACCTGAAGTCAACGTTATAGTTAAGTATTGTAACTTACCTCTGCATACCCAATCGAAACATGTCAACATGATCCATTTGGATCAAACGGTTCAAAATGATCAACTTTGGTCAAACATAGTCAATCCTAGTCAAACTTGGTAAGTTGTAGTCAATATAAATTAAACCAGTCAACCCTAGCATAAGTAAAAGTACCGGTCAAAGGTTGCTCTAACATCCTCTATGTGACCTCTAAAAGTGAGATTGGGATCACCACTTCCAACTCGCAACAAGCTTAGCTTAGGCGAGCTTGGCCTCACATCCCATATCGTTGTCATTGCCCTATGCGAGTTCCTCAGCCTCACTGGCTCTTCCTTTTTTGGGAGTTCAAAAGCGAGATCATGGAGCTCGCCTCTGGCTTGCATTCGCGATTTAGAGGTTGTCCATCGAGACCTACTTCAGTTCCAACCTCCAACCCAAAAATTCCACACAAATCTGATCTCCCTGAAGTATTTTGCACAATAAAGCTATCAATGTTCATTAATCATTACTAATTAATCATTCTAGCACATTCACTCATTGAACAACACCATGTGATTCACATAATCAACCATTATAACAACTTTTTCTATTGTTTGCCATTTTAACGGTATATGCTTAAAAATAAAAAATCAAATAAAAATACGTATGTTCTCCTTAAGCTGTCTTTCAATACGGTTTTTTTTATATATTATTCGTTGTTACAAATGGTATTCAAATGAATAACGGATGATTATCTTCAAGGTGTGGGTTTGGATCAATGGTGAACTTATGTTCATTTTATAAATTATGATCATATTGTTTGTGGTAGTATATGAAATTATTTTCTATTTCATTTTATATCAAATTATTTGATGTCATCAATAAAATATTATTTCAGATTCCTTCCTTGTTATATTATTATGAACAATAATTAAGAAATTTGGATACATATGAAATAATTTTGGTGAGTTTTTTTTTTCTTAAAATAAAAGAACCTTTTATTGGTGAGTTTTGGATTTGTTTGGGGGGCTTTGTCTTGCATGGAATTTGTTAGCACACACTCATCCAAAAACACTTGGTTGGTTATAATTTTAAGTATTTGATTAATAATTAAAATATTTTTATATAATGGTAAAACTTGGATTATACAAAAAAAAATATTCAGGGGTTGTTTGTTTTTAAAAACTTACCTCTTAAGTGTGAAAATTAAGAGGTTTGCAAACTTAGGAGTGTTTTTTTATTTTTATGAAATGTCTAAAAATCTCTTATCTTCCTCTGAAATTTTAAGAGGTGCACCATCCACGTCTTTTTTTTTTAGATGTGAAATCATACTTCAAATTTCAGACTTCAAACCTCTTAAAAAACAAAGACGCCTTAGAATTAAAAATGTCATTAGAGGCATTTGGTTTGATGAAATGGTTTTGAGGGATTTGGATTTTGTTATTTGAATTGGAGGGATTTGAATTTAGAAAGATTTGAAATCTTTGATGTATTTGGTTTATAGGATTTGGAATGTAAATGAAATCCATTTTTATAAATAGTTTATAAAAATAAATTATAAATTATTACAAAAAAAAACTTAAGTTATCTTCTTATTAATTAATTATTATAAAACAAATGATTCACTATATTTTGAAACATTATTACACATAATTTCTATAAAATCCGGTAAAATACCAATGACCCCCATGAGAATTTTAAGTCTCACGGGATTTCAAAATGGATGAGTGGTTTTTATTACGACTTCAATATTCAAATAGTTATTAATAACAACTTTTAGAAAAGTAATAGAAAATGTGTCGTTGAACATGACAATTTTTTGAAAACGGTTTCAATTTAGAGTCTTTTCTATTTACTAGTAATAATATAAAGTTACCAGTGGTATCTATTTTAATACCCAGTACTATCATTATTGACGTGTATTTAAAAAATATTGCTAATGTTTCATAATTAAGATACAATAATAGCAAAGTTTGTAAACATGATACTTGTTTATTTGCATAGTTTTTTTTTCTTTCTATTTTTCTAATCTAAGATTGGTATATTCCCAAAACAAGTTGCATCACAAATATATGTATATATATCAAGCAAATAACTTCATTTTGTTGTATCGAAACCAAACTAGCAATGGCACAAATAGGTTGCAAATATAGTTCTTTAGTTCTTTTATCGATTATGATCCTCCTTTCTCTTTCTACTTTTGCTCACTCAAAAAAATTCAATGAAAAGAAACCCTGCAAGAAATTCACGCTCTACTACCATGACATTCTCTTCAACGGCACCAATGTTGCTAATGCCACTTCGGCTGCAATCACGAACCGTACCGAACTCGGGGATTTCAAGTTTGGGAAGCTTGTCGTTTTTGATGACCCCATGACCATGGAGAACAACCTCTTATCTCCCCCTGTGGCTCGAGCGCAAGGGTTTTACTTCTACGACATGAAGACTACCTATAATGCCTGGCTTTCTTACTCGTTAGTTTTCAATTCTACTGAACATAAAGGTATAATTAACATTATGGGTGCAGATATGATGGATGAGGAGACAAGGGATCTTTCGATTGTTGGTGGCACGGGCGATTTCTTTATGGCACGAGGGATAGCTACTATTCGTACCGATTCTTTTGAAGGTGCTGACTATTTTCGACTTAAAATGGATATCAAGTTGTACGAGTGTTATTAAATCATATCCTCATTTGTAGATATTGAAGAAATTCGGTATCGTAATATTTCTTCTGTAACTACGCCAAATGATGTTTGTAACATTTGAGCATGTGGTTTTCCTTAAATTGCTATTTAAGTTTTTAATATATTATGTGTTTTTTTTCTTTTGACTTTTTGGATACAATATTTTGTGTTTGGAATGTTGACGATGTGTTTTTATAAATTGTCTTAAATGCCCTCTAAAAGACTTTTTTCGTCCTTCTCAATACCATCAATACTCTAATAATCTATTTTCTTTATCCCAAAATATTGTAATATTTGATCTATTGTCATATATGTAGATATCACTAAAAAAAACATCTTGCGTTTGCTCGATTACTCTTGCATACCTTTGGGGCTTCATATGAGTATATTTTTTAAGAGGAAGCTTGATACATTTGTCATCTGTACACAAACCTTTTTGTTCTAAATGTTGCATTTTGATATGTGTCTATGTGTGTGTGTGTGTGTGTATATATATATATATATATATAGAGAGAGAGAGAGAGAGAGATATGATTAAACATGAACACTATTTATTTAAAAGAACACGATAATCAACAAAATCAAATATGATTGATAGTATAATATATTTTAGAGTAAATTGCAATTTTTGGTCTCTTTGTTTTTTTTACCTTGTGTGCAAGGCACATGAGCGCAATTAACAGGATGGAATCTAACGAAATTAATTGTAAGAACCCAAATTAAGCACTTTTACATACCATAAGAGTTTTCTTGCAATACAACTTTTATTGGTACCAAAACTAAGAAATTTGCTACCAAATTTGCATGTTACTTTAAAACCAATATGTCATATTTTTATTTTGAGTAAATTATGATTATAGTCCTCATGGTTTGTTATAAGTTTATATTTTCATCCTTGTAGTTTAGAAATCATCATTTTCGTTCTTATAGTTTGTAATTTATTGCTATTTCCAACCTTTAAGTAGAAGGGAGTAAAACAGTAAAGAGTTGTAAATAGGATTGTTAAAAATTCCAAAAACCTGAAAATCGAACAGAATCGTATGATCCAAAACCGATACCCGAGCAACGCGTGACCCGAAAAACCCGAAAATGAGGGTACCCGCTAAGTCGCGGGTCGGGTTCGGCTCACAAAATTTACTACCTGCGGGTACCCGCCCCTCCCCGTATATATTTAGTTTATTAAAGAAAATATTTATTAATAATTCATAATAAAAGATTACTAATCTTAAAAAAATCTACATCACATGCCGTGTTTTCTTCGTTCACCCATATTCTTATTTTCATTTTCTAATAATTTTTGGTGTTAATTGTTTTAGTTTTGTCACAAAATAACTTCATTTCCTAGCATATATTTTGTATACATCAAAACATTCGGCAAAATACGGGTACCCGTAAACCGAACCGTAGGTACCCACTTCTTTTCGTTTCAGTTCGACACGGGTACCCGCCCCGCGCGGTTCGGTTTCGGATAGTAAAATTAGGTACTCGTCCCGTACAAGTGGTTCGTAAAAATTTCACTACCCAACCCATACCGCCCCGTAAACACCCCTAGTTGTAAACCACAATTACTAAAACAACAGCAAACTGCAATTCATAAAAAACAAAAACATCAATTAATTACAAACTGTAAGAATAAAGACCGCAATATCTTAAACCATGGGGGACAAGACTCGTAATTTTTAACAAACCATAAGGACTAAAAATGACATTTCTTGGCCCTATTTTGGCGGGAAAACAAACTGACCATCACGCCATCATCACCTCCTCCTCTACCTCCGCCATCTTATCTCCGCCGCTTGCCGCCGTTAAACCACCGCTTTATTCGCCATTTTTCCAGGAGATCCGTTCATTATCTTCGATAATCTCAGGTTTACTAAACTTGATTTTTCGTTTTTGTGTTTTATTGTGTGTTGGAAATTTTGTAATCAAAAATTTGTGTAGACGAGAATACCATTAGCATCAAATGCATACACCTGTAATATAGGTATATAGATATAGATACAGAAAAGTATATACGTAGAGTCTCTGGAATTTGTAGCATCGAGAATTTGTTTTTGTTTGTGTTGGAGAAAAGCAAAAAATTATATAGAGAAACCGATCATTGATTTGAATCGAGGAATGAATTTTGATCAACATTGATGAGAGATTTATGTATATATTGTGATTAATAAGTGCAATTTTTGAGAAAATTTTACAATTTTGGGGTGATTTTGGAGACATCGGAAGAAATCTGAGCTACAGATCAAGGATTCGGATCGTAAGTTAATTTTTCCCATTAATGTTGTGCATTATATGCTTTGTATACCTGAAGTTAACTATTAGGTTCAATTTGTGTTGTATTTGTGACAATTTTTGCTTGGAAAAGAGAAATTAGGGTTTGAAATTGAGGAAAGATGGACCAAGGGCGTGGTGCGTTTGTGTCTGCGTTGAGTGTGGGGATCGGTATAGGAGTTGGGCTCGGAATGGGGAGGACGGTGAATCGTTGGACCGGGAATTCGGATTCGGCAGGGACCGGTCTCACGCCGCAAACAATGGAGCGCGAGATGCTTGGTATGATCGTCGATGGCAAAGACAGCAAGGTCACTTTCTATGAATTTCCATATTACCTCAGGTAATGGCAATCCTTATGTAATTCTACTTTTGCAAAATGATTTTGTTAAATTCAAGTTATTAATGCTTTTAGGATGTGTTCTAGTTGTTTGAGACTAAAGATGGGCATAAAATAATACAAAATGTACTGTAGGATGATGTTTCTTTTTGCATATATATGGAGGATCTGTGTCAACCACTCAACCTTGAAGGTGTCAAGTTTAGGTCTATGGTTACATTAGAAGAATTTATCTTAGAGATGGATGGTTCACAATTTGCATCTTCTTTCAGTAGCATACTTTTCCCTTTTTAGCAACTTATAGTTGCACACATAACCAAACCAAACAAACGCGGTATCCTCCACCAGGAGGTGGGGTTTGAAGGATAAGATGGAAGTTACAGACCTGAACTCTACCTTAAAGAGTAAAATGGTTGTATCGACGAAGACCCCTTTGTTTGAGTTGCACATATTGGAATTGGAATTCGATGAACCATCTCTGTGATGTGCTGCCCCAAGGTCTTTTAGGGCTAAAAATATTCTTGCTTTGTGTATTGAGTTATGTTGCAGCCTCGGTTACGCCATTATTATGAATAAGAAAGTAAAACTAGAATATTGAAAAAGTTTGGAGCAAGTACATCTATCCAATCTTTTAACACTTTGCTCCCTTTATCATAACTTAACAACACATGTACATGCAAATGGTTGGAAAAGAGAAGTAATATAGGGAGCAACCTTCCAAGTTTAAGCAAGGAACCATATATGTCGATAAGATGGCTAGATGTTTACTTGTAGCTCGAATTTATTTTCCATCCTGGTTGAAGTTGAAGATGGTTGGTAGGTTTGTTCTTGAAGAACAAGGATGATTATGATATTTTTGTTTAGATTCCCACATCAGGTAAACTCTAATATATGTTTGAACCTCTCTTTTCACCTCAAGAGCTCTTTTGGAGAGTAGTCTAATGAGATTCTAGATATTTTCACACGGTATCAAAGCCAATGTCTACCACTCTAGGAGCCCGACACTTTGGACAATATGTATGTCTAGCCCCTCTCCCGTCTCATTCCCTCTCAACATTTTGGTACAATTTGTGCTCGTCTAGCCTCCATTGAGGTCTCACATCGGCTAAACTTGGGATCATTTCTCCTCAATATATGTTTGAACCTCCTTTCTTTCTTCAAGGAATCTTCTTGGAGGGTAAGCTAATGGGGTTCCACATATTTTCTCATTTATATTTATCGTAACAAGGAAACCATTTTACTACAAAAACTTTGTAGGAGGAAGTGTACTATGTTACATGGAATCATGAATGTTCAGCGAACCAAAAATTGAGGGACACAAGTTGTTTGCAATGTCTCAATATGGATGCATAAAGGTTAAATTGAATCTGTGGAACAATCTAAATTGTTTAAATTCTTGAATTTACTTGTTGGGTTTACAATAACCATCTTGTTGACCGTTTTAACAGTGAGCAGACAAGGGTCTTACTTACAAGTGCTGCTTTTGTATATTTAAAGAATATAGACTTTTCTAAGCACACAAGGAACCTCGCTCCTGCAAGTCGAACTATATTGTTATCTGGGCCTGCTGGTTAGTTGTCCAGGGTTGTTCTATTTGTCTTGCTTAAATAGAGATCTCTTAAATGTTGTCTAAAATTTTCTTGCTTGTTATGGGTTTCAAGAACTTTATCAGCAAATGCTTGCCAAAGCTTTGGCTCACTATTTTGAAGCCAAGCTGCTATTGCTGGATGTTACAGATTTTTCACTTAAGGTGAGTGTGTTAATTGAAATTTTTTATAACGGTAAGTTTGGCAAACTAGCTAATAAGTTCGCTATTGGCCGATAAAGTATAAACTAGTTGCTAGCAGAAAGCTAGTTGTTGGTTAATAAACTGGCTTTTAGTTGATGAACTAGTTATGTTTAATAGAAGCTAGTTGATAAGCTAGATGACAATGAAAAATGGCCTAAAGGACATGTGGAAAGATTTGATGGAAAAATGGGGAAAAGCCCTGGAGCTTATTGAAATGCTACTTGAAGTAGCGTTTCAAAAAGCTAACTTATGGCAAACTAGGCGGGGCTTTTGAGTAAACTTAAAAAATAGGTTAGCTTACGCTTGCTACACATGACGTTAGTCTGTGCTTTCTACTGATATTGATCATTGTTTTCTGTCAGCTCCAAAGCAAATACGGAGCTTGCGTTAAAGAAAAAGTAAGTCTTGTGACCACTTCATTAGTAGATATTCTTGGGTTAGATTATGTTTAACAAGCTTTTCTCAATATTCTGTTTATTCATGAACTGAATGCGTTTTTTGTTGCACCATGCTCGTTCTGACGAGAAGATGAGATTTTTTTGACAATTACTGCATTCACTAATACACTGTATTTGTAGTCCTTGAAAAGGTCAATATCGGAAACAACTTTGGCGCGAATGACTGGCTTTTTGGAATCCGTGGTTCAACCCAAAGTGGAACAAAAAGGTATATAAACTATCTGTTAAGTTTACAATCTCCATGTTCAATTGCATTACCTTACCGGGGACAGAAGATAATCAGTGTTAATTTGTCCATACACAAGCGAGCAATAAGTTTATCCTTAAACCGGATGCAAGCGTAAGATCATGCATCATTTTGGCATGTTGAGACTTCTATTTCTTGATAAGTATAGAAGAAAATGGCAAAATCCAATAAAACATTGAATTTCTTTTCTGGTATCTAGTAATGGTCATAATATAATAGTTCACTATTTGCTAGCACCTCTTACTTGGTAAGAGGTGCTTACCCGGTAAGAAGGGATGATGTTTACTAACAGTCTGCCCCACAAATATGCTGAAGGGATTGCTTTCTGACTCGGTCAATGCTTTAGTCGGCGTTTACCCAGGCCAATAGTAAACTACCATTTTTAGTTAGCACTTACCCAGGTTGAACCTCTTATCGAACCCTCACCTCTTGGTGACTGTTTACCAAATTTTTTGGGTTATTAATGACAGGGGTAAGAGGTTTGACTGAGTTAAGTACTGACTAGAAATTAATGTTTACTTGATGTTTTGAGTCAAGTGCTCACCAAATAAAAATGACAATTATTCCCCATAGGATTCTAAAACAAACATTAAATTAAAGTATTTTATCCATAAAAATATTAAATTTTGCTTAAAAATGTTACTCTGCCGTGTTCTCGAAACTCATTTTATGAAGGAAAGGAAAGGAAAGGAAAGGAAAGCGAGAGAAAAGGGAGGAAAGTAAAAAATAATCGTGTTCTCGAAACTTTTTAGGAGAGAAAGGGAACGAAAGCCAGGGAAAATAATGCTATGTTTCCTTCCAAAACTTTCCTCCCAAATGTGGGAGGAAAGGAAAGGAAAGGAAAAGAAAAGAAATTAAAACTAATTAAAAAAATTACTGAAATTA
This sequence comes from Carthamus tinctorius, assembly GCA_001633085.1. Classification (NCBI taxonomy): domain Eukaryota; kingdom Viridiplantae; phylum Streptophyta; class Magnoliopsida; order Asterales; family Asteraceae; genus Carthamus; species Carthamus tinctorius. The sequence continues at coordinate 2,246 of LUCG01014218.1, read as the reverse complement.
TTAAAATTACAATACTACTTAATCTTTCATTATTATAAAAGATATATTTTTGAAGGGTATATATTTAAAAATGACACCTATCCTTTCCTTTCTCTTCAGTTCAAGAACACGAACAAAAAAAAACTTTCTTTTTATTTCCTTCATTTTTCTTCCCTTTGGAGAACACAAATAGAAAAATTATTTTCCTCTCCTTTCTTTTCTATCCATTTCTTTTCTTTTCTTTTCTCTCCGTTTTGGAGAACACAAAGCTTACTCAATTTTTGTTGGTAAATGGTGTGTTCACTTTTGTTCTTGTCCATTTGATGTTGGATAGTTGTTCTGCAGGGGGCTTACGTAGACAAAGCAGCATTTCTGATTTTGGATCAAGGTTTGAATTATGATATCTTTGGCTATTGATTGAAATATTGAGCATTCTTCATATTGGTCGTTGTCTTCTATTGTCTTTGTTTTATTAAATTACAGCGGGGTCCAACCTCTCCAGAATCCCCCAAGTATTCGGAGAAATGCATCTACTGCAGCTAGTATGAATGAGTTCTCTGCAAACTGTGCTCCAGCAAATCCAGGTAAATAGCTAGATGTGCTGGTAGAGCTCCATATATGTTAAATTTTAACATGATCTGGCATAAACATCATGCATCAGGTTTAATACTCTTTTTTGGTAACCATGGACTTATCTGGGTCATCTTGCATACCTTGACAAATTTCATTGGCCCTCAATATAACAGCTAAGAAAATCCCCATCGCCTTAAAGATAACATTATTGCTCTCCTAGCCATTTCTCTCCCGGTTTTACACAAATGTCACTACTTCCGCAATTTCCAGGACTGTAACGTGCGAACTTGGCTAAATGATGTTTTTTTCCTTCCAAAAACGATCATTTTCCTTTAAATAGAATAAGATAAAATTTTATCTGGGCCAACAATTGCGGATGTGGAGTCAAAGTTGTAATTTTTTTCTCTTTTTATGGAAAATCAATTAGATTCGTTTTTCTTTTTTCTGTTTTTTAGCTTGCGGACCTTAATATTGTGGATTTCATGACATTTGGGTCAATCCAGAAGAAAAATGGCTAAGAGACCAATTTGTTTGGGTAAAATGGTTACTTAAGTCAATTTCCCTATTTGTAGAACATATGATATAGACCCAAATTTCCGTGTAGCCTTCAATTTTTCAAAGTTGTTAGAGTCCTACATCGGCTAGATTTGGACCAATTCTTCACCATATATGTTGGATCCTCCCCTTTCTTCTCAAGGGCTCTTTTGGAGATTATATACGGGGGTTCCACATATTCTCACATGGTATCAAAGCCAAGGTCTACCACTCTAGGGATTAATACGCTCAGGGCAATCTATATTCTTCTAGCCCTGCATCTAGCCTCCGTTGGAAGGGGCGTGTTAGAGTCCCACATCGGCTAGACTTGGACCAATTCTTCACTATATATGTTGGATCCTTCCCTTTCTCCTCAGGGGCTCTTTTGGAGATTACATACGGGGGTTCCACATATTCTCACAAAAGTTAATTTGATAACTATTAAGGGACAAAGATCAAGTCGTAGAAAGCATTAATTTGAACCTTATAATCTTGTCACTTTAGTTTCTTGATTAATGGTTAGTTATCTAATTGGTAGTGAATTCAGTTTGGTACTAAATGGTGTTTTTGTAGATTAATACAAAAAGACATTTTTGAACGTTATTCTGTGGTTAGAGTTTTATGTTAGGAAGTCTAAAAGAAGTTTGAATCTCCTTTTTGCTTCTAATAAGCTATGACATTATCTTCTTCTCAGCTCCACTTAGGCGCACAAGCAGCTGGTCTTTTGATGAGAAGCTATTTGTGCAGACCTTATACAAGGTATCATATCTCCATTATCATCCTCATGTATTGTTTGTAACAACCCATCCTACATGCATTATTAAATTAGATTTTTAAGTTCCATGTAAGCTTAACGTTGTGGGCTACCAATAACTTCTAACATGGTTGTAAGTTGATTTGGAGGTTATTCGGCAGACCGTGATGTGTTACAAATGGTATCAGAGCAATTGTTTAAGTGGGGGAGTTTGTAATAACTCGTCCTACATGGACAAAAGATTAGATTTGTGAGCTTCTTATGATCTCAAAGTTGTGTGCAATAATTTCTACCTTGGTTTTAAGTTGAGTTAGGCGATGCGTAACCAACCCTCCCAACCCCACTGCCACATCAGCTTTTCTCCAACCTTCCCATTAACCCTCTGGAACCCTCTCTGATGCACCCA
>LUCG01014193.1:0-12168 GCA_001633085.1 Carthamus tinctorius | reverse complement strand
GACGCGAAACGGGCCTGGGAATCCAATTATAAATAAAGGCCTCCTCCTTTTGTTCAGGAGGGGGAGGATCTAATAAAATCTTGAGTCTTAGTTCAGAATCATAGACNTCTCACTCGGAGTCGTCTAGCCGGTGCCAGATCATCCATCACTGCACGGTTTGCATAATGTCTTTGTTTTTAGTTCTTTGTGTCTTTATTATTATGTCTAGTGAGTAGTGGGTCATAGTACTTATTATGGTTTGAATAATTTTGTTGAAAGATTTATTATTGGTTTTAATTTATAATAGTTTTATTGATCTATTGAGTGTTTATCTGTTGATTCCTACTTTGTTGTTTTGAATTGTGACCCCTTGAAATCTTGGATTGGGTGTATTTACTCTTTGACCATAAAAGTAAATAGACTCTCTTTTGGGTTAATCAATCTCTTTTACCCTTTTGATCCGATTCCCCGGAGAGATTTGCTAAGCAATTTACTCAGACCAAAAGTAGATTGGATTATACGGTTCTACAACTTAACATCAATTTAGGGTGACTTTTACTAGACTATCTGACCAAGAAGTCCCTGTATTTGTGCTAAGATACCAACCTGGTTTTCAATCACAGATTTACATGTTAGGGTGCCTTGGCTTAAATTCTTACAATAATCAATAAGCTATCCACAAAAGCATTCTCCATAATCATAATAAGTACTTTTTTGTCTTTCATATAATTAAAGTCTAATTTAGTTGTCTTTCTTTCTCTTAATTATTTTTATTTGATAAAATCATTTTCTCAAAAACCCCCCTTTTTAATAGTTTAATTAATTTAGCTCAAAGATTTTTATTAGATAGCTTCACTGTTCCCAGTGGTAAGAACGATACCTGTTAGTTTCCTACACTATATTACTCACGATCGGATACGCATGCCTGTAATGTGTGGTGATTATAGTTGGGTAATTTAAGGGTTAAACTTGGCATTGTTTTTATATATATAATTACACGCATCAGTGACAGTATTAAGTGCTCCAAACTATTATTATCGGTGTGGAAACATGGTTGTATACAACTTTCTTCAATTCGATCCAGCACCAAGGTAGATTGAATTAGATACTACCCACGAGACTCCAAATTTATTTTTTATAATCTTATTTATAACTATTTCTTAATTAAATGCAAATGGAAGTAGAAGAAGTTGTTCGTAATCCTTTTTTCTTAATGGATGGATGGATGTTTTAAAAGAAAAGAAAAAAGAGAGATGCTTTGTCGTTTAATATTTGTTGTTTTATCTAACATAACATATTGAGACGATTCTTTATTTATGGGATTTTTGAGTTTGTATTGCTGTTGTGGATGAGTGAAGTGAAAGTGATGAGATATATCAGCCAACCAAGTAGGAATAGTTGGTAACTCTAGATTTTGTATTATACTTGATATTGGAATATACCTTTTCCCTACTTATGTGGGTTGTTGTTAGTACATTTAGTCTTCATATGTTTTGCTCTTGATAGGTGGTCTCTCCCTTTATCTTGTTGCCGTTTAGACAACTTTACTATTCATATTCTCTTCATGACACTCAAACTAATGATTACTTTTCTTTTCTTTTATTAAGTAGTAACTGCACTTGTACCATGAGTGGTACATGCTAACAACTGTCAAACATATTGGGTTTCTGTTAAGTCTCTCAAGATATTTAACTGGCACTAAAATTACTGCATCAGGGAGAAATGCTTTTGTCGATAAGTTTCTTTTTCCTCTAAAGTTCCTTTTCATCACTTATTTATTTTTATGTTCTCCGTATCTCATCTGCTGTTTAGTAACCCTTTCTTTTCTTCGCCTCTTTTAACTTATGGTATTTGCAGATAGACCATATCTTGAGTAGAAATTTGCCTCCCGGATTTGATCAACTTCATGTCGCAGTGTGTGAGTGCCTTTAAATGTTCTCTTTTCTTTATTCTCTCCCTTATATTTTGCCATCCTTTCATATTAGTTCTTTGTAATTCAACAAGAACCTATATAGGCATTGGAGGGAGAGGCGCTGAAGGACACCTATGCGAGGTTCAACACACTCATCATCAAGTGTAAGAGATTTGGTGTTGCTCGAACCAGTGAAGAAAACAATCCTCTTTTTCTTAAGAGTTTAGGTGAAGAATGGGCAAACCTCACCATGTCTATGCAGTCCACCCTAGACCTCGAAGTATGGTCTCTGTCTGACTTATACGGAACTCTAGTGAGCCAAGAACCTCAGGTCTTGAGGATGAAGAGACAAACTGGTGGCCCTCTAGCACTTGTTGGCAAGATTGCAGAGAGCACCTCTGACAAATGGAAGAAGAAGAAAGAAGAGAAGAAGAAGAAAAAGGTATTGTTTGTAGAGAGCAACTGTGAAAGCTCAGAGGATGAGGTCTCGATGAAAGAGATGATGAAAACACTGGCTTTAATCACTAGGGAATTCAGAAAAGGAAAAGGTTATGGAGAGAAGAGCAAAAGGAGTGATGACAGAAGTATGATAAAAGAGAAGAAAAAGAAAGAGGATCAAAGGATATGTCAGAAGTATGAAGAGAAAAAAAGTGGTGACAAGAATGAAGGATGCTATAAGTGTGGAAAACCCGGGCATTATACCTCTGAGTGTTGGTCATCTGGACCAAAGCCATAGAGGCCTACAAGAGATGCAACCTACTTTAGGAAGAAGGCTGACAACTATGCTTAGAGGTCTCTACTAGCTGAGAAGAGTGATCTGGTCACTGATGAATCATCAGAGGATGAGACACAGAAAGCTCTCTTTTCCGTAGAGGATGAAGCCTTATGTGGAATGGCCAAACTTGACTCCGATTCATCAAGTAATGCGGCTTCTGAGGTATCAACCTTTGACTCTCACTACACTGAATCAAATGAATTTTTTGATGAGATAGTCGAAAATTTTGATGTGTGTCACTCGTAGTACGAAGAGCAAAAGGGTAAACTTGTCTTCTATGAGAGAGAAGTTTAGCCTTTTGCTAGAGACCTTCTCAGTTCAGACTCTGAAACAGAATGCATTCCTGACTCAGAATCTGAATAATTCTCAGAAGTATCAATGCCTGATTCTTCTGTATATGATACTTGCACTGAGATTACAAATGAGGATATATCTGAGTATGAAGTTCCTAATGAACTTGAGACTACCTCTACACAAGTCATAGAGTCTGATATCATTGCTCAAATTAGTTGGTGAAGAAATGGTAAATCTACCCTTAACAACAATTACTTTGAGAAGGAAATCAACTGGAGTAATGATTTGTCTTGACCTTATAGACTTAGGCATAAGGGCCAAAACTTCTCTTGAACTTGAAAGAAGAGAAAAAGAAAAGTCTTTGAAAACTAGCACAAGCTTTAACTCTACTTCTGAGGTTCAAAAGCCAAAGTTCACTTGGCAACAAAAAAAAGTGGCCTCAACCTAACATTCTCTCCGTGACAATGAATGCAGGAGCATCAAAGAAGAGAGTTGTACAGAAGAATAAATCTTTCTCCATAAAGCCTAGATTAGTTAAGGAGTTCTATAAAAAGAAGCCCAACACTTGGAAGGGCTCTAAAAATAAAACTTCTATACCTTCCTTTGTTGAGTTCAATGAAAAGTTTAAAAGTCTTTCCTGTAACACTGCTTTTTGTAAATGCTTCAATATCATGCATGCATTATCTCAACATTTTCACACTTCTTTCTGTCTGGTCACGAATCCCAAGAACAAAGGTTCTAGGGATGAACATAGACAACTTGGCAATTCCGATCAGAAGCATAACCAAACCAAGGAATGCTAGGGTAGTTCCTAAACAAGCTAATAAGAAAGGACCCATATGGATATGGGTACCTAAAACTCTTGTTGCATGATTGCAGAAGAAGAAGTCTATGCCTACCTGGTATGTTGATTCAGGGTGTTCTAGGCATATGACTGGGAGCAAAGAGCTTCTGAGCTCTTACAAAAGGGAGAGTGAAAGGATATGGGATTGTTGTGAAGGGAGAAGTTATAGTGAACCAAGTCTCCTATGTGGATGGACTTAAACACAATCTCATAAGTGTTAGCCAACTCTGTGATAATGGATTAGATTTACTCTTCAACAGAAAGCACTGCATTATGTACAAGGAAGATACTGTGACAGAGGTCATGAGAGCAAACAGAAGAGGTGATATGTACCTTCTGTGTTTTCATACCAGGTTTGCTTAGTTTCACTCAAGAATGAAGAGGCTTGGCTCTGGCACACCAGGTTTGCCACTTGAACTTTCACATATTAGATAAGTTGGTAAAGGGACTACCCAACATAAAATTTGAGAAGGATCATCTCTGCTCAGCTTATGAAATGGGTAAACTCAAAAGGTCTACCCATAAAACAAAGTCTGACTTATCCTTTGATAAGCCTCTGCAAATGCTTCATGTGGATCTCTATGGTCCCATCTCTGTGCAGAGACTTGGAGGAAAGAAGTACATACTTGTACTTGTTGATGAATTCTCAAGATTTACATGGTTGAATTTATTAGAAAGAAGTCAGATGTTCCTTTAGTGCTAATCAATCTCTTAAAGAGACTTCAAGTTTTCCATGAGTGCAGGATCAAGGTTCTAAGGAGTGACAATGGGACAGAATTCAAAAACTCCATGATTGATGCATATCTTTCATCAGAAGGAATCACCCGTAACTTTTCAGCTCCAAGAAATCCACAACAGAATGGTGTTGTAGAGAGAAAGAATCGTACTCTTGTTGAAGCTGTCAGAACCATGATCAATGCCTCTGGTCTTTGACTCACATTTTTGGCAGAACCAGTCTCAACTGCATGTTACACACAGAACAGATCATTGGTGGTCAAAAGACATGAAAAGACTCCTTATCACCTTTTTCATGGAAAAAGGCCAAACATTAAATATTTTAATGTTTTTGGATGCAAGTGTTATGTTCTCAATGATAGAGAGTCCAAAGGAAAGTTCCAAACCAAATCTGATGAAGCTATTTTTGTGGGGTACCCTTGGAACTCTGTGGCTTATACAGCATACATACTTAAATCCAAAATTGTTGTTGAAAGTACTAATTTTTCCTTTGACGATACCTTTCAGATAATCTCATATCAGATAACCAAGGAGCTGAAGGAACAAGCTGAAAGATCAGAGGATGCATCCATCTCAAAAGAACTTGAGCATCTATTCACACAGTGGTATGATGATGAAGTGACAGAGGACAACAGAGCTTCTATGCAATCTAATGCAGAAGCTGAACATATAGAAACCAACATACTTGGTCCTTCAAATTCTCCATCACAATCTCATACTCCAGAGACCTCTCACATTGAAACACCAAATACTTCAGCAAGTACTACAGAAGTTCACACCGAACCTATAATTCAACCATTAGTTGAACCTTATGTAAATCAAGTCCTTGAAGCCACAAGTTTTCAACCTCCAAATGTTCATAAGTGGACAAAAAGTCATCCATAAACTCAAATCATTGGAGATCCCTCAGAAGGAGTCAAAACGAGAGCCACTGCAAACTTTTTTCTATTTTCATGCTTTGTGAGTGAGGTAGAACCAAAGAAAACTGATGAAGCTCTGTCAGATCCATTTTGGGTAGAAGCCATGCAAGATGAGCTGCTCCAATTTGAAAGAAACCATGTCTGGACCTTGGTACTTTTACCAAAAGGAAAGATTGCAATTAGTACTAATTGGGTTTTCAGAAACAAGAAGGATGAAGATGGTGTGGTAATCAGGAACAAGGCAAGACTTGTTGCCAAGGGGTATTGTCAAGAAGAAGGAATCGATTATGAAGAAACCTTTGCCCCTGTGGGATGACTTGAATCCATCTGAATCTTCTTAGCATTTGCATCTCATAGAGGCTTCAAAGTCTACCAAATGGATGTCAAATCCGCATTTCTCAATGGAAGACTACATGCAGAGGTGTATGTTCATCAACCACCTGGCTTTGAGAGTGAGAAATATCCTAACCATGTCTATTTCTTAGATAAAGCATTGTATGGCTTGAAACAAGCTCCCGGAGCCTGGTATGAACGTCTCTCTACTTTTCTCATTGAACATGATTTTGATAGATGTACCACAAATATAACCTTATTTTATAAAAGAAAGGGAGATGACATTTTGCTTGTACAAGTTTATGTTGATGATATCATTTTTCGGTCTACTAATGATGTTCAATGCAAGGAATTTGAAGCTTTGATGCAGAGTGAGTTTGAAATGAGCATGATGGGAGAACTCACGTTCTTTTTAGGATTGCAAGTCAAACAATCCACAGAGGGCATATTCATAAATCAAGCAAAGTATGTTCATGCAATTATTTCCAAATACAAGCTCTCTGATGCATCTCCCATGAGGACTCCCATGGCAACTGGAGTAAGGCTTCATCCTGATCCTAGTGGTAAGTCTGTAGAGTGCAAACTCTACAGAGGTATGATAGGTTCACTTCTATATCTTACTGCTAGTAGACCTGACATCATGTTTTCTACTTGTCTTTGTGCACAATATCAAGCTGATCCTAAGGACTCACATATGTCTGCTGTCAAAATAATCTTTAGATATCTCAAAGGAACCAAAAATCTTGGTCTTTGGTATCCAAAGAATTATAGTTTTGATCTTATTTCTTACACAAATTCAGACTATGGTGGGTGCAAGTTGGATAGAAAGAGAACTTCTGGTAGCTGCCAATTTCTAGGTGGAAAGTTGGTGAGTTGGTCATCCAAGAAGCAAAATTGTGTCTCCACATCCACTGCGAAAGCGGAATATGTTGCAGCAGGAAGTCGTTGCTCCCAAGCTCTATGGATGAGAACCCAATTACGCGACTACGGATACATGATTGACAAAATTCCAATCCTCTACGACTCCAAAAGTGCAATTGTCATCTCTGCCAATCCAGTGCAACACTCAAAGACAAAGCACATCGACATAAGGTATCATTTCTTAAAACATCATGTTGAAGAAGGAAATGTTGAGATGTACTTTGTGACATCTCAATATCAATTGTTTGATTTATTCGCTAAGGCTCTTGATGAAAAGAGATTTACTTTTCTTGTGAGCAAGATTGGAATGCTCAATCTAGAGCATTAGGTTGGGATCATAGTTGTTCTTAAATGTTTGTAAATATTTACTTCATTTCATTTATTATGTTTGTTCTAGATTAATCTTTTCACTTGGTTCTTAGTTCTAGGGGGAGTCTTGCATATGTTGCTAGTGTATAGAGAAAGTGTATCTTTTCAAAGCACCAAAAACCTATTGAAGAATCAAACTTTTTCCTCTAAACTTCAGAACTCAAAACCTACAGAACCTCTGTAGTTACTCAAAGAGGCTCTTCAAACTTGAGTTTCTAAACAAGAGATTCATTCTTCATAAGATTTTCATAGGATTTTTTGGTTCAAGGGGGAGCTATGGAAGCAAGCTCGCAGGGTAGGGGTGAGCAAAACCCGCCCAACCCGAACTACCCGCCCAAAAACCGAACCGTAAATTAGGTCGTAAACTGAAAACCGCCAACCCGAACCCCGAACTACCCGAATCCGAGCTATCCGAATAAATTTTGGGTTCGGGTTGGGTTGCTATTTTCAAACCCACACCCTCCCGAAATCCGAACTTATAGAAAACCTTTTTTTATTTTTTATTTTAAATACACTAAATAGCAAATATACTAATAATGTATATGTGTTATCTAATATTCTATATATATATATTGTTACATTTACAAACAGTAAAAAAGAAGTCCTATTATGAATTGTTTAAAAGAAATGAAGGGGCTAAAATATAAAATAAATGCCTAAAATCCTAAACCTAAAGAGTAAAGTCGGTAAAGTCAAAAGCGTAAACCTAATTTTCTTCTCAAATCAATTTCAAAATCGCCACGCCTCCAAAATCAACCTTCATAGACGATTCGAGTTCGACAACCGACGCACCACCACAACCACCGGCCCACCCCTACCGGCGACGTCCACGACTGGTCGACGACGACGACCACCCCTCACGTCTCTCTCTCTCTCTCTCCCTACGATAACTTGTAAGTCTCTCTCTCTTTCTCTCGACGTCTCTCTCTCTCTCGACGTCTCTGATCTCTCTCTCTCTATTGTTAAAAGTTAGATTCAAGTTAAAGTGATTCATGTTGAAACTTGAAAGTTATATTCATGTTAAAGTCAGATTCATTCAGATTCATGTTGAAAGTCAGATTCATGTTAAATGTTAAGTTTTTACCTTTTTAGTGTTGTTGTTTATTGTTAAGTTGTTTATCTTAACTTGTTAAGTTGTTTATTTATGTTAAGTTGTTTATGTTGATGTGTATGAAAGATACTCTAAAGAGAGACTGTGAAATTATGTTTCTTGATTATTTATAGTTTTATATGTTACATAATAGGTTACAAATATATCGCAACCGCAAGCTGATAGTAGTGCACCAGAACCAAAAAACGAAAAGCTTAGGATACAAGGTCTCCTGTATGGGATCATTTTGAGAAAATTTTGGGACCGGATGGTAAAGTAAAGCAAGCAAAGTGCAAATACTGTCCAAATATATATGCGGGTGAGCCTAAAAAGCATGACACTTCCACCATGAAAAGTCATTCTGAAACATGCACTAAAAACCCTCATGTTAAAGAGATTAGACAATCTAGGCTTGCATTTGTTTCAAATTCTAAGAATGAAAGTGGGTTGACCAATTGGGTTTTCAATCAAGAGAATGTTATAAAAGCAACCGCTAGGATGATCATCATAGACGAACTTCCTTTTAAGTTTGGGTGCAAGAAGCGTGTCCTATGTTTAAAATACCATCTAGATGGACAGTGAATAGGGACATTTTTGCTATGCATGTTGAAGAGCGAAGTAGCCTAAAAAAGTTTTCAAGGAACACTCACAACGGGTAAGCTTAACCACCGACACATGGACATCCGTGCAACGAATCAATTATATGTGCATATAACTGCACATTATATTGATGTCCAATGGAAGTTGAACAAAAAAAGTCATATCTTTTGTTCCAATCCAGTCACATAGGGGGGATGCAATAGTGACAACTTTAGAGCTTTGTTTGGTTGAGTGGGGAATTAATAACATTTCTACCATAACAGTAGATAATGCATCTAGCAACGATGTTGCTATTGTGTTCTTGAAAAGCAAGCTAGTTTCTTGGGGGTGTTCATCTGTTAAGGCACAATACTTACATGTGAGATGCATTGCACACATTTTGAACTTGGTTGTCCAAGATGGATTAAAGATGGCAAATTCGGCGGTCAAGAAGCTTAGGGAGAATGTTTGGTAGGTAAGGGGGATCACCGGCAAGGTAAGGGGGAACTTGCCACTTTAATTGGGGTGGAAGAAAAAATGTTCCCTTTGTCTTAATGTACCTACTAGATGGAATTCAACGTAGATGATGCTCAAGAATGTCATTCCTTATAGAACCGTTTTTGAAGCCTATGACGGTCATGATGTCTCGTTCAAGATGGATTTGGGTGATTATGTGTTGGAGGATTATGATTGGGTGTATCTCGAGATCTTCCTACCTCTTTTGAAAACTTTTTATGAGATGATTGTACGAATCTCGGTATCTCTTTACGTCACCTCCAATTTTTACTTGATCGAGATTTGTGATTTGGGGTACTCACTTACGTTGATGATGAGATCTCAAAATTGGTTGAAAAGGTACAACTATTTTTATTACTTTATTTACGTTACATGTTTCCATTTATAATTTATTTGTTTATTTATGTTATAACAATATAACTTACTTGACTTTTTATATAAACAGAATATGGGTCTCAAAATGAAGGAGAAGTTTGAGAAGTATTGGGGTGATCCAGAAAAGATGATTTTCCTAATTTTCTTTGCCAACATTCTAGATCCGAGAGATAAAGTTGAGTACATGGAACAACAGTTCATTAAGTTGTTTGGTGAAACAAAAGGTAAATCATGTTTTCTAAAGGTGAAGTCTCAACTTGCTTCCTTCTTTGAAGATTATGTGATTCGGAAAAAGCCCCCCCCAGCTCTTAGTCTTGGAAGGTCAGAATCTAGATTTAAAAGTTTGTTAAAAAAGCAAAGCTTGATAGTGGGGTCGTAGATAGCAAAAAGAGTGAACTTGATGTATACTTAGGTGAGGCGATAGTAGATGATGATAGTTTCGAGTTGCTTATGTGGTGGAAGTTGAATAGTGCATGATTTCCCATTCTTTCAAGACTTGCACGAGATGTCCTTGTCGTACCCATTTCTACGGCTGCATCCGAATCAACATTTAGTACCGGTGGGAGGGTGTTGGACAATTTTAGGAGTTCTTTAACTCCTAAAATAGTTGAAGCACTTATTTGTACTCAAGATTGGTTGAGGGGTCCTACTGAGCCAGTTGCGGTTTGTTGGATCTGAATTCTAACAATGATATTGATCTTATACTCGAATAAACTCTAAGAACAGTTAATTGCAGCGGAAGTCTAAACTAGAGTTTAAAACAGAGTATGTGATTTAATCAAAAACACCTAGAACACCAAGAAGACACAGTGAAATAAAGAAGATAACCATAGGAGAATTGCTTCAAAAGTTTTCAATTGGTTCATTGAAATTGACAATTACAAAATCTAGAAGTGTAAAGATTACAAGGGAAAGCTACGTATTTATACTAGTCTTCAACTATCTTGAGGATGCCTTTACACGTGAACCAATCATAGCCCTTGAAAGAAGGTCGGTTTAACCAACTGCATGTGCCAGGCATGTGGCTTGAAACAAACCCTTGAATCTGTTGCCAGTGATCAACCACAGAGGGATATATCGTAGAGTCTCTGTGAACTATCCCAGAGGCTCTGCCATCCTAAACTTGTAAGATTCTGTGACTTCTGTCACTTTGTACTCTGCAGCCGATCCAATTTGACAAACCTATACTAAGCATTTTTCACATACTTCTACACTTACAAATAGTGGATCTAACAATCTCCCCCTAAGTATGGAAAAATGATTTGAGAAAGTATAGAGACAAAGAAAATCACATTCTATTACAAAGATTGAAATTACAAGTTACAAAGACAGACTATTCTATTCTGTTGCTGGAAAGTCATTCACTGGATAAGTGAAATCGATCTTTAACATTTCGAACATTCTGAGGATCAGCCTTCTGTAACTAACTTGAGCTCTTATGCTTTCTGCCAAACCTTTGACCTCCACCTTTGTGAGATGCCCATCATCTACCTCCTTCATAATTGCCCCATAGATTTTACTCAAGATAACATTAGAGTACTTGTGTGCTTCCATAGGATCATAGAACTTCTGTGTGCCATACTCATCAATGTAAGTGAAGCCATGTTGAGGAACGTCGATGATTCTGTTGGCTTGGACGTCTTGAGTCCATGGAGGATGGATTAGAGGTGATGTGGTTCTGAAGGTGTATTGGCTGAGTTGGAGAGCCAATTCGAAATCCTTTTGACTGTTGAGTTTGATATGAGCTCGCATAACTTCAACAACCCTTCTGAGAGAGGCTGCATAGGTTAGCCAATTCAAAGTTCCATGTAGGTAAGGGAGATCGAATGCACAAAGGTTGTGCAGGTCAGCATCTGTGAACGTGTATTCCACTTCGTCCTCTTTGATGACTACATATTCTGTATAGCAGTGTGTAACGCCTCATTACTAAAATACACTAATTAACAGAATGTTTAACAAAACTAAGTAAAAGTAACCCTTGCAGCGGAAACAATTAAAAGATCCAAACTTTGGAATTGTTATTCATCAAATTAAGAGTTCAACATCCAGTCAAAATAAACCCTCAAAATGAGGTTCCAAGACTTTTTAGTAAAATCTCATTCTTAACCCATAAGTTTTAAATCATTCATTAAGGAAAAATAACAGTTATATCCCTCCCTTGAAGTACTGAGCCATGGTCGCCTCGGAGTCTCAAGCGGGTCCCTTTCCTTTGTCTTTTCCGGAGGAACCTGCAACTAAGGAATTCCACAACGGGTAAGCTTGGAAGCTTAGTGAGCACAAACCACAATATACATACGCTACATATCACACTCACATACATAGATAGGACTAGTCATGCAACACATACGTCCTTACGGCTCTCTACCGTCAAGGACCATAGACACTGATATCAGGCTACCACACAACCAGTACCCACGATGGCCACCACCACTACAATGGGCACGGTTTCACACAAACTAGTTCCAATCAACCACACATGTATATCACGCAATCATAACACATAGTCACGTATAAGGGGTTAATGTA
>LUCG01014177.1:0-11847 GCA_001633085.1 Carthamus tinctorius | reverse complement strand
CACCTTTGTTTTCAAACATGAATTTGGTTAAAGTTTGTTGAACACCTATGTTAAGATTCAGGAGTCTTGTTGCTTGGTGCTTTTAAACTTGTTTTTTTTTAAAGGATCGGAATGTTTTCTTTGGAATTTTATTGAAACATGGTTTAGCTTCCGCTGAAAGTTAAGGTTTTATTTTTCTTTATTGATTTGTGGATATGAGGCTTTACACCGAGGCAGAGCTGACCTCGCGGCGCGAGACTATGGCTCGCGACACGAGCCAGGTGCTGGCAGGCTTGTACGATGGAACCATCCGGAAAAGACTGCGATGATATGTTTATTTAAATACTTTATCAAGTAAAGATTATGATGTACTTAGTATTATTTAGTTTTCTTATTTACCAAGTTATGATTAGTATTTAGGTTTATTTAGTTTCCTTAATTATGGTTTAGCTAGATTATAAATAGGGCTTTAGGCTACAATTGTTTTTCAGATTATCAGTTAATATATTTCTTCTAGTTTGAGAGTTTTAAGAGTTTATCTATTGTAATATTTCTTTCGTTTGAAAGATTTGTTATCGGGATTTGTTATCGATCCTACCACGCATCATTCATATTCCGCCCCGCATCAGTCCTTGATGATACAGTAGTAGATCATACGTTACAATGAAGAAATAAGGACATGTCGTATGAATAATGGCTCTAAAGAGAATAAAGCACTTGATGTCTGATAGCCGAGTGTTCTCCCTTCTAGACGAGCTTGATTGCCTTTTTATAGGTGGATTTGTAACTGCCTTGATAATTATGAGCTCTCAATTATAACGGTCGTAATGGTCGGGATCTATTAATTGCGCTTTGAATCTTGGTCATCGGTTATGTCTGTTGCATATTAATTGTGCCTAATATCCTTCAAGTCTGCATTAAACAACCATTAAGACAACGGTTAAACGCTAGGGTCTTATGTTACCTTACGACGGGCGTCTTGGTCGTACGTACTGGGCAACGATCGTTCATTTCGTACGACATCCTCGGTAAATCATTCTCATCTTCTCGGGACCTTATCTTAATACAAGATATCATCCTTAATGTCGTCTTACCTTTTCTGTCGTCATTGTGTCAAGTAAATTTTTACCCAAACAGTTTCTACTCTAGATTTTCTCCGTTATTTTTTCCTATTTAAAAATTCATGTTGTTTTTTATATTTTAGATTTTTATCTGTCAAAATTTCTATTTTAATTTTTTATTAGTTAACTTGTGATTTTTTAATATTCCAAATAAGTATATATATATATATATATATATATATTTTGTTTTCTAGAATATTGATATCTATGTCATTTTAAATATCTATTATTTATGATAAGATTTTTTTTAATTATTTTTCAGTGTGCAATGACAGCAATGTTGGTTAAGATATGTATCTTTACTTATATTTTTTACTCATTTCTTAAAATGAATTCATAATAAATAGAATCTTCCTTTTTTTTTAATCTTCTCACAATATTAAAGCCTCTTGTTTGAACCGACTTATATTATCATATCTATAAATATATTTACACTGACTTCCATTTTTTTATATTTTAATAAGTTAGTAAAAGTTATGCCAACTTAATACTAAAAATATGTTTTTCCATTCAATTAACATTATAATATTATTTATCTTTCTTCTAAATTTTACAAGCAAAAGTCTAAACAATTTTTTTAAACAAAAAAACCATTAAACTTTCTCATTTTAAATGATTAAGTCACTGAACTATTTTTTTGAATGAAAAAACCATTGAACATTTACATTTTGAATGATTAAGTTCTCAAACAATTTCATTTCAATAAATAAATCATCAAACTTTCAAAAATTGGTTACTTACCCCCTTTTAATAAAAACAAAAAAATTAATTATAACCGACTAAAAAGATTTCAAAGGTAAAATATAACTATATTAGTTTAGGTTAAACGAATATAAGTTACAAATTCTTAAAAATTCGATGATTTATTTTATTAAAAAAATATTGAAAGACTTATTTAATCAAAATGAGAATGTTTAATGGTTTTTCATTCAAAAGAACAGTTTAGTGACTTAAATAATAAATCAAAATGAGAAAGTATAATGGTTTTTTTGTTCAAAAAAATTGTCTAAGGACTTAACCATTCAAAATGGGATAGTTTGTTGGGTTTTTTTGGACTTTTCCCTATTCATATTTATTTTTAGCTTTTTATTTGACAAACATCACAAATTAAAATTTCTCCCAAAATTTCACAAGACTCAAGGGAACCAACATTCATCGTGTATCTTATTTTAGCCTTTTGTTTGAATAATTTAAATCGACAAACTAAATTTGACACTTCTAAGCCCGCCCCTAAATTAAAATTCTTGCTACGTCTCTGTGTAAGAGGCACGCGAAACATTACAGCTTGTCAAGAAGAAGTGATAGATGTACGGGCACAGGGTGGCTTGACAAGGTGTCCTGGACAATGGGCTTAAGGTTCCAATCATTATGGGCTACTCAACAGAAATACCTCTTCTTTTTCTTAAAAAAATGTAATCGTGTGCTTGTAAATTTTTTTTACACGGTTTCTGGTTACAAAACAATGTAAAAAAGTTTGAATACGTTAATTGGAACATCAAGTTTTTTTTATATTACTCTTTATAGAAATTATTCAATAATATGATTGAAGGGACAGGTTTTGATCAATCTTTGGCATAACAACAAACGGTAAAAAGTTATATAATATGAAAAATAATATGCTTAGACCAAATCAAAATTGAAAATTAATTGGTTTGGAATTCATAAGCTTTGATTACATTGCATCCATTATAGTTAAGAAATATTAAATTACAAACAACCACCCTATATATATTTAAAACACTCTAACTAGTAAAAAACCGTCACGAATCAAGATTAATTATTTCTTGTACGTGAACCTAGCTACTTACAAGGGTTTCATAATTAGGGGCAACCCTTGCATAGGCCTAAGGGAAAGCATAATAGAGGGCAAGTGAGTATAATTTGGTGACAATGAGAACGAAAATCTTGTCAAGATTAAGCTCATCACGATCTTGTACTCCATTGCACTCAAATTTCGACCCACACACATTCGACCTCCAAAACCGAAAGGCAAATAACCCATCTTGTGTTGGCACCCACCATACAAACTATCCTCCTTGAAGCGTTCAGGTTTGAATTCGTTCACATCTTCTCCCCAAAAGTCACGATCATGGTGCATTGCCACCACATCGATCCACATGTTGGTGCCATCAGGGATTAAAGAATCTTTGTCCACGTGAATATCCCCTCGGACTTGCCTCTGAACGTTTGGGGCCGTAGGATATAACCTTAAGACTTCACTCATCACCCATCCCATCTGTTGTCATAAATAAAATTACAAAAAAAAGATCAGTATTAATATTATCATCAATGGTAACAAACTAGTATACAATTAAGTAAATATGAAATACAATTTTTTATACTTTTAAAAGAAATTATTACATATATTTTTGTATACAATTAGTCAATATTAATTTGTATATTTAATTTATTATGCTAACAAATGAAAAGAAATTTAAAGTTGATGATAAGCTGCACTTTGTTTCAATCACATGCTTATTAGGTTGATCATGTTTTAAATGGGCACTAAGATCTAATTTGTACCAAGATCTTATATAATTGAATTTCCTTTTCTGGAAAAATTATATATCCATTTCCATTTATATTTTAATCAACTATAGCTTTATTTTCTAATTACATCTATCACAACATCATTACAAAAGAGTGTCTCTTTTATAATGGAATCAAGAGGGCAATTATTAAAGTCTAGTTTGTATAAACTATGACTCTATGAGTGTTAAAAAGAATTAAAATCGATGATTTTATATCCTATGAAGGTTTTATGGATAAATTATATATACAAAAGAAGAAAGAGAAAGAAAGAAAAGATTTAAAAATTAGTAATATAAAAAACAAGATTGTTGTCTCTAAACTAATTAGTCAATTATCTTATGTTAATAACTTAATATCTCACATGCCCTATAAAATACATCCAACATACCCTATTTTTTACATTTTCAGTAAAATAATAAGTTCAAAGTTCAAAGTTCAAAGTCAAGAATATGTTAAAAAAAAAATACAACTTTTGATTCAACATATGTCATTACAACAAAATGTTAAATTTTTCCACATGTTTTTTTCCATGGTTGGTAAAGGCGTGGTAATTTTTGTTTGTTTTTTCCACAACAATAAACGTTAAAAAATTATCCACGATTATAATTGTGTATAACATAAAATCTTTGTTGATTAAAAAAATACAAATCTTTTGAACCAAATCAAGTTAGCCATTTTGAATAACAAATCATAATTATTAGTGTCAAAAAGTTTGCATACTTAGACCACAAAATGAATAAAGAAAAACATAGTATCATCCCTAAGATGATTTAAGACCAGACTGTTTACGTTAGACCACAATAATAACATTAAACTTTCGTAACAAGCATTATGAAGATCGACATTCATAACATTTCTTGTTACGGAGGTCCAATATTTTTTGTACATTCATAATGTTTTGCTATGAAAGTTCGTTTTATTCTAGGGTCTCTAATAAAGACAGACCGGTCTTATCGATAACCGAACCCAACATAGTATTTTAAGAAAATAACATAAATTAAAGGATAAGAAACCCTAACTAGCATGTTAATGAGTCATATGTGTTGTTGTTACCTTCTTTAGTCCAACAAGCCTGGTTGCATCAATGTTGCCATCTCCAATCACCTGCTTAATTTCTTCTCTGAGTTCATCTTGCCACATGGGATGCACAGCCAGCATCAATAAGCTCCATGTTATAGCCAATGCAGTTGTCTCATGCCCACCAAAGAAAAAAGTCTTGCATTCATCCACCAATTCTCTTGTACTCAATTTCTCCCCCTTTTCATCTCCATCCACATGCTTTCCTTCCAACAAAACCCCTAAAAGATTCTGCTGTTGTTTACCACCTCCTCCATTTTCAGCCATTGATCTCTTTCTGTCTTCTATGATCTTTAAGAGTAGGGCATCTATCTCTTTTCCTAGTCTTTTTGCTTCGAGATTTTGTCCGAAACATAGGTATTTGCTGAAAGGGACCCCTACGTAGCGGTTCGACTTGAATAGGGCTACTTGCATCGCTCGTAGTTTCTTGAACACGGTTCTTCCGTTTTCGAAGTTCATCCCGAAGCTTGTTTTTGCGATGATCTCGCCCGCCGTGCTTATGATCTCACCCTCTACTTCGATCTCTGGATTGCCGGAGTTGATCAACTCGGTCCATCGGTGTAACATGCTTGTTGTCGTCTCCACCATCATGCTCGACATTGCCTGTTATTTCGTAGAACAAATAAACGCGCTACAATTAGAATCTTGAGAGATGGATCTAGAGAGAGAAAGAGGGTTTTAGAAAGAGACTATAACGAAATTGAGTTTATACAACGCTCAAAATAAGTTAAATGTATTAACTAACAAAAATGTTCTATAAATAGTTAGAATGTAAAAATCAAGTGCTCTTATGTTTATAGGACCAAAAAAAATATCTAAAAATATTAAAATAAGTTTATACTAAGTTTTTATTCTTTGTGCAGGTTTTTTAGGCATTTTTTTAAATAGACTGTTTTTTTAAAACACCGTTTGAAAAATTGTCATTGAAAAAATTGGTCTTACAAGACAATTCTCGAAATCATCCTATGAAATAACTAATACGATATTTTATTTTGAAAATGCCTTGAAAAACTTATTACAACATACAAAAACGTCTTATAAACTTAGATAAAGTATTTTTTTTGAACGGCATATAACTTAGGCACACGTTCCGATGAGGTATCCTGGATCCATACGGGGCACCCGACGAATCCTCGACGACCAAGGATCGATCCGAAAGCTGACCCATGGTCAGGGTATCGCCACATGCTCACCCCATGAATCGAACCCGGGTACACAGACAGGGATGTCATCCACTGTCCCTCCCAAAGATGTTACGGATCACTAGGCTACTAACGCTTTGATCAGATAAAATATTTTATTACTTGGTCTTTTAAACTTTGAGTCATCATGTAAAACACTCTTGTTTAGAATTAAAGATACTATAAACCCAATTTTCTTATATATGGTAAGAGATCTAGAGAGAGAGATGATAACCTTTAGGTTAGCAGGAGAGAATGCAGGAGTTATAACATGACGATGGCGAACCCAATCGTCGCCTTCCGCCATAACCAAACCGCCACCAAACATCGGTTTTCTATCATTCTTGAAAACAGTAGGCTTCCCCCAGCTTTTCCCCATAACCCCACATGAAATCCTCTTCAAGAATTCTGGATCACCAATGTACAGAAATGGCTCAGTTCCCAGCCAGTACATAAACACCTTACCTGCAAATTAATAATCAAAAACTTAATTAAACATTGATACTAGTATTAAGTAGTAAATGCTTAATTAGCTAGGGTTTTTCTTTATATATATATATGTTGATGATAATTACCATAGGATTTTTGCCATTGAGCAAAGTATGGAAAAACACTTGAATGGATATCATTAGAAACAAGAGATGATGAAGAAGAAGATTCATGATCAACAACTTTCTTGGGTTTCTTCTTCTTCTTCTTCTTCATCATCTCAGTGGTGTTCCCTAGAGGAAAGCTAGGAGGTGGACCAGAGAAGCCATTACTGGCCAGCTTTCTATAAGCTCTAATGGGCAAAACCCAACAAGAATACAACACCCTCCATAACATAAATGAAAAAAATGCACCCATTGCAAAGGCAATGGCTTCAAGATTTTCCATATCTTTTTTTTCTTTTTTTTTTTATTAAAATATCTTTCTCTCTCTCTCTCTCTCTCTCTAAGATTTAATTTTGTGTTGATGGGATTGTTATTGATGAAATGGATGTTTGAAAGAAGAAGAAATTATGGGGGGGTATTTATAGAAAAAGATGAGGTGGGAAATGTCGAAAGTTTGACCAAAAGATCTAAAGAAAGAGGCCATCCGAGGAATATTGAATAAAGAATTTGAATAGGTTGAATCATGTTTTTTTATTTTAAATATATATATATTTGGTCACACTAATAATTTAAAATTACTTCCGTCCAAAAAGTTATACTCGGTTACTATACCTATTATATATATACATATATATTCAGAATTTGTTTTAATAATATACAAAAAAGTATATTAACTATTACGGTATAACGGGACGGGAAATGTATTTAAGTATACGTATATGATAAAAGTTCGGTTGCAAACTTATATTTGATTGTGAATGTGAGAACAGCCGAGAGCGCGTCACGTGACATATTCAGACAGAATAATATTGAATGTTGTATTATTCGGTCTGAATAATACATGATTAATTATTCAGATTGAATAGGTCACGTGGTATCCTCTTGGTTGTCCTCACCAAGGGTATACGGGTTAAATATAAGTTCTAGTAAAATATATTTAGAAAATAATATATATCAAAAATCAATCTTGATTAATTAATAAGAAAAAGCTAACAAAAAAAATCTACAAATGAGTAAATAAGGATATAAAAATTATTTATTTATAAGATTTTTTCTGATACTATTTTTTATGATTTTTAATGTGATTTGAATTTTTATTAAATAATTTATTTTTATTTACGGTATTTTAAAATAGCTAATTTAATTCTGTTTAAAGATTATTTTAAGATATTTATTTATAAAAACAATAGTTTTCATCAAAATTGTCATTCGCAATTAATTGATTTTTTTTTATGAGACTAATTGCATTCAAAAAGTTAGGCTATGTTTGGCAAACTAGCTGATATCTGATAAACTAGCTGTTGATTGATAAGCTAGGTAGTAGCTGATAAGCTACCTTATGAACAAATTATGTTTGGCAAAAACTAGCCTATGAGTATGTAAATGATCAAAAATGGTATCTTTAAATTTAATAATTAATATTAATAAGGGTATAATTGGAAAAGACTACAAAAAGCTCCTAAAAAGCTACTCAAAATGGCGTTTCAAAAAGCTAGCTTATAAGTTAGCTTATAAGCTAGCTTCTGGTACATGTTTGGATGAACTAGCTTATAAGCTAGCTTATTTTTGTCAAAAACAGCCTTAGTAAATGCATCATTTTCCTCTCACATACATTACCATCACAAATCGTTTTTTACATTCTCAACATCAGAATGACCCGATTTTAACATAAAATATGGTGTAAACAATAAATCCTATTTTTTTCTTTCAAAAAGCTTACCTTGGCACGGAAAACAATGATTTAAATTAAACACTGAAAACAATGTAATGAAAATAGAATCAAGTGGGTTGAAGTCTGCTGGATAAAGTGGGTTGAAGTGGGTTGAAGTCTGCTGGTTCTGCTGCTGCTTTTTCGGGTCGACTCGTCTGACGGATTAGCACTCAAGCTCCATCTGGTCTTGGTTGGGTCTGTCATCGTGTGGTTGTTCGATCTGCTGCTTGTTGTTTCCGGCGCTCGTGGGTGCTGCACTTTACTTCTTTTCTTTTGCTTCTCTTGGTTACTGTGGCTGTCTTGGTTTTTTCTCCCTGTGAATTCCTGATTCACCCTCTGGTTGTGTTGTTTGGGCTTTGCCCTTGTGTTACCTTTACCTTTGGTTGGTTTATTAAATGGCTTTCTGCTGCTTCAAAAAAAAAAATAGAATCAATGTGATCCATAGAAAATATTTGATATGTATAAGACCATAAATCGATTCAAAAAGTAATTTTCTTAAATCGTGAAGAATTTATTAGAGAGGGAAAAGCTAGCACGAAGCTAGCTTTTATGGATCATTTGTTCTATAAAAGTTTCTTTATCTTATTCTTTAAAATAATAAATCATAAAAAGAAAACTCTAAATATATAGAAGTCTATAAAACTCTAAAAGGAGAGGAAAATGAGTTTTTTTATTCATTCCACCAATAAGAATGGAATTAATAATTTACATATATTTTTTTAAAAAATTTGTTAGAATCATAAAATTATTGAATATTTAAATAACATAGTTGATAACAAAATCTCTAAAATAAAGAATTTGTTAAAGTAAAAATATAATTTATTTTAAAGATTTTTAATATTAATTTTCTATTTTAGAATAAATTATAAAGAACATGTTAAAAATGCTCTAATATACAAACATCAAATATGATGTTGTGCATAACTTACATTTCTTTTCCACTAAACTTTACTATGATCAATATCACATACAAAATTTTGATAACGGTTTCTTTTGGAAAAAAAACTGAATACTTATTGATATCATATATAAATTTAGATGAAATTTGTAATTTTTTAAAATAAATCAATTTGTTAAAAAATAAATATTTTCAATGAAAACTAAAAATCAAGTTTATTTTAAATATTGTAGCAAATAAAAAATTAATCATGCTTAAATCATGAAAGTTATAAACAAAATCTTAAAGAAATATCATAAATATTAAATTCATTGGATAACTTCTATACAAAAAAAAATGAATTTCCATATATACTTAACATACAATTAGTGGATAAAGATAAAGATAAATTTATTATCTATTATCTTTTAACCCGTTGGATAAGGGTATGGATAAATATAAGTTTATCCATTTATCCAAATTTTTTGTGGGTGGAATATGGATATAAGGTTTTTCATTATCCGTTATATATATAGACAAAAGTTAAAAAGAAACTCAAATTTGATTGTGAACGTGAAGACAGCCAAGAGTACGCCACGTGGCATACGCAGTTTGAATAATACAAGATTATTCAAACTGAACATTATGCATTATTTAAGGTGAATAATATACTATTCAAACTGAATAATATTGCATGTTGTATTATTCAGTTTGAATACTGTATTATTCACTTTGAATAATATTTTATTATTCAGATTGAATATTAGCCGAGTTGGACACGTATGCGCTATCAGTTGTCCTCACATTCGCAATATATATATATATATATATATACACACACACACACACATTTATTTATTTATATATGTATAGTTATAGAAAGGTAAATATGAGTATGTACACATTAAGTTTTTTTTTAATGACAAAAAGGAAGAACTTGGGAGCAAGCTTCGGCATGGCCATATTAATATTTTTATTATCCTATCATATATGTTGCATGCTTATGTGTAGTTTAATTTAACTTTTATTTTTCTCAAATTTAAGAGTTCATGGTGATTAAATGAGAAATTAGACGAGATCAGAAAAAAATGCAGCAAAAAGAATTGTGTTACTTTTTGTTCAATTGTTTTGAAAACAATATATTATGATTATATTTAGAGTAATATTAAAATATTTACTGTAAGAAATTAGATATAGAAGAAATTCTCCCTAAATTAAATACCCTATTTATGGATTTATTTTTGATATATATGTTTGAGGTTTAAATTTTTTTACTTATAGTTCAAAATGAAAATTTGTTTTACTATTTATCTATTACCTCGTTGTGTTACCTACTATTTTAGTGGGTAGGATAGAATATGGATAATACGTCTATAAGGTATTATCCATTTCATTACCTACTATAGTAGATGAATTGGATAATTGATTACCTTTACCATATCCATACCTACCCGTTGCGAGCCCTACATACAATATATGACGCCCCTTTAAAAAGAATATTTTAGGCTTGATCTAGATAAATGACCGACTAAGATTAATCTTATATATAGAAGAGTTTATACGTGAACGTTAATTATTTAAGAAAACAAAAAAAAAACAATTATTAATGTCTAAAATCATATATGATTAACTCGATTGTCCTACTACTTAAATCGGCCAAAGTTGTCTGTATCCATTTTTTTATCGTTAATATGAAATCATATGTAATTTTGTACGTAAATATATTGTTGGTTTCTTAAATAGTTTGTTTTTCATTTAAACATTTCCCCTCTCTCTATAAATAATAAAAGATATACAATAATATCATTTAGGCTGAAAAAGCATTTATGTATATATGTATTAAAAATAAGTTTTAATAAAATTAATTTAAAAAATAATATGCTACAATCAAACTCCTCTATAAGAAGCATAACACATTTTAGGACCAAATCTATACTATATATTAAAAGAAGCTTTTCGTTGACATCATCAATACGAAATTGAGTCATTTTATTGGCTAATTAAAAAAAATATATCAATTGATGATGAATGTATTTCTAATTTTTTTATTTTCTGATTAATTTATTAATTTTCCCTTTATAATTTACATTTTCTATCCTTAGAATTATTTGATTAAATTAGTTTTTATTCCTTAGTTTTTCATTTTCCACTTTACATCCTTATCATATTAACGTAAATAATATATATGAATTAAAATATATTAAAAATTTTGTTTTTCTTTGCAAAAAATATACCATTATAATCGTCTCGACGATACCTTGAAAATAAGTCTAATATTGAATATATTTTTAATTTATTTATATTATTAAATATTAAAATTAGATATAAATTAATTTGTTAGATTTTATTAAATTCCGACTTTACACTTTATATCCTTAACTATCTATATATATATATATGCTATCATTTTCAATTTTATAAGTTACACTTGATACCCATATAGTTATTTATTAAATTTATTTTCAATCCTTTATTTTTGTCATTTTTTATTTTAATTACACTCTTATCATATAACTTAAATAATCGTATATTATTAACTAGAATGCATTAAAATTACGTTTTTTTTTACAAATTATACCATCATAATCTTATCGTAAATACTTTCGAAATGAGACCAATATAGAATAGTTTCTAATCCAATTATAGTATCTATTCTATTGTTAACTTGTCGTTAAAATATATATATATAGAGAAATGTTCAAATGAGAAGTGATAAAAAAATGTGAAGCAGAGAAGTGATCTCGACCACTCATCCGGTCAATAAAGGCGTCTTTGA
>LUCG01014112.1:0-15048 GCA_001633085.1 Carthamus tinctorius | reverse complement strand
TGTCCTCACGTTCACAACCAAAAAGTGGTTCACATTTGAACTTTCCTCTATATATATATGGGGTTAAGTTCTGGTGAGACCAAGCTGTTTCCGTGAGACCGGTGAGACCAACATATTTTACATGAAACTTCACATCAAAACATTTGTGAAGGTAAAAAAACTTGAACATTCATCGTAAAAACATACTGAAAAACACTATCGAAGAAAAAAAATCCAAAGAAAGGTAAAAAGACGTAACCTTCACAGCATTTCCGCTGTGAAGGTTCGCATTATTTATTTGTAACCTTCACAACATTTGAGTTGTGAATGATTCGTTTTTTTACCTTGTTTTGGATATTTTTTGCATCGAAAGTGATTTTTAGGTCTGCGTATTCGAGTTTTATTTACCTTCACGGTGTTTTTTTGTGAAGTTTCATACGTTATTGGTCTCACGCGGTCTCACGGAAACAGCTTGGTCTCACCTGATCCCAAGTCTATATATGAAGTAGTTATAACATTAGGTTTGTAGGGTTTGTAAGAATTACATGGTTTGTATTTGATATTTCCTCTATTTATATGTGTGTATATATAGCCTAGCATGCAAATTGAAGTAGTTATCGATCCCTACTGATTCAAGATATGGATAAGTGTTGCATTAGCCCTCACAAGTCAAAATCCTCTCTAATAGAAGGGATTGTTGAAGCCTTTCTATAGAGCTTAATGACGGTAGTTACTTGTTAAATCTATGACGTCTCTGTAAGCTATCTGGCTTAAATTCATAAAGGTATGTTATAGCAAGAACAACTTTAATACCCTCCCTGTCCTAGAAAACGAACCCACTTTCACGCTTTTTGTTGGTCCCATGAAAAGTTTTTGTTTCAAATTTTAACATTTAAACTATCCTTAATGTCTTAAAGATTATATACAAGGTCATCTATATTTTGTATTTGTCATTTGTGAAACGTTTAAGATAAATTTAAATGTGTTGTTTACTTCTAACTAGCCTTTGGTCTCTTTCTAAAATTTATTTATTTCTTGTCTCAATTCTTTGTTGAAGTCTTCCTTTTTTTTTCTTCCAAATTTTCCAACATTTTTGGGCAAACTTTTTTCTCTCTCGCACTTTTCACTAGACGGAGGTCTTCGTGGAAATAACAACTCTACTTTTCATGGTAGATGACAAGTCGGCGTTCATCTCACTTAGACCCCACCTCCATGTGGGATATCATCAGCTCGTTCGGTTTGGTTTTAGAAAAAGTCTAAAAGATTGTCTATAAATTCCTTTTAGATTTTAAGGTGGGCTTCTTCTTTAACGACATTGCTAATTGCTTACCTCTTCCTTTAAACATATTTGTTTGGGTATCCATTTTTGTAGCAATTTTCCTACTTAATCATATTCATTAGTTCTCATTGATTGTATTTTTCATTTTGCTCGTTTGATGGCATAGGTACTTGGTAGCAGTGAATGCTATTGCTTTCGCATATGCAGCCTTCCAAGCCATTGCTTTGACGTTCCACTTGATTTACGAAAGACATATCCTCTCGTATTCTCTTCGTAGTCATTTCGACTTCATAATAGATCAGGCAAGTTCCATTACCAATCGCTTTATCACCCATTTTAGCACCACAAATTCATTTTTTTTTAAGAACATCAACATATGATGCTTAAAAAAATTGTTTTACAAGCCGGGTGCATTTGATACACAGACATGACAGGACGGGTGAGAGTATGGTAGGAGGGTGACAGAATTGTCCAAGGTTTTAATTTCACATAGGTAGTTTATCAATTGATGTACATTCATTGTATTGATAGAGAAATCAAAAGTTTACACTCCATAGAAGTCTTACAATGATTGCAAAACCGAATCCCTTTTTGTCTACACGATGGATTGTGTGAGAAAAAAGTTAACGTGAGAAGGGATCTCGACCCTTGATCACTTTTAGGCTCATGCCCGCCCTTGAATTCCGCTTCTCACATAAATTGATCCGGTGCACTTAACTCTTTTGATCTTCATTCAGGATTGATCCAAGGGTGGAGATGCTTAACCCACCTTCCCTATTTATACTCCTTCCCCTCTCTTGACTTTTTGACCAATCTGATAAACTTGTTGACCCGAGGGTACAGCAAGATCTTGTCACATGTCCCAGATTTTTGTTCCTCCTATTTCGTGGGACAAGGAAATTACATTTTCGTCCCACTCTGTCCTGTCATGCGTCTTAATGTCACACCTAACACAGGACGTGTTTTTGTCCTGTCCACATACCAAATGCATGAAAATTACCTCTCTACCCTTACGGGTAGCAGCATGGGCTGCTCAGATCACACCCTCCGCCGATGCTGGCTCCAGGTGGGATATAAATCATATAATACTACTGGGTAGGTTTGGTTTGGTTTTATGGATATATGATGGTTTTGCCGTAAGTAATATCCATAACTTTTTTAATACAAAATTACAGATATTGGCGTATCTGTTGATCTCATCGTCATCTTCTGCGGCCACACGGGTCGATGATTGGGTATTGAATTGGGGAAAAGACGAGTTCACAAAGATGGCTACTGCATCTGTAGTGATGTCTTTCTTTGCCTTTGTTGGTTTTGCACTTAGTTCTCTTTTATCTGGTTACAACCTGTTGGATCACACCCCTATTTGATCTTCTAAACATTCCCAAATTCAGCTTTTATTTTTGCTGATAATGGAGCTTAATGAGATGATATTGTAAAGAGTTTTGTACAGACAGATTAGGCAAAATGTCATAAGGAGGGTCAAGATTGCACTTTTTTTTTTTGTTTTTTGTTTTTGAAGTCTTGATGTCTGTAAACAGTTGGCTGAAATAAAATCATCATTTGCAAATTGCAACCATTCTTGTAAGTTGTGTGTCTTTGAGACAGGTGGATCGTATCTGGAGTCGAATCTCAAATCTTTCATAACGTATCATCTATCGACTAACTGCTTAGTTTAGTTTGTTGTCTGCCAACATAATCTAAGTGCTTGTATTACTATTTTAGTTTGTTTTAAAATAAGTTTTCACTTTTAAAAGCAATTGACTATTTTTACATTTTAGCCTTAACTATAAGATAGAATAAAATTTCTCGTTCTATAGTTAAGGGTAAAACTGTCCTTTTGGTTCGTTAAAAAGTGAAAATTAGAACTCGTCTTTTTTTTTGGACGGTGAATATTATCTTTCATTATATAGTAATTGTTATATATTAGGGAAAAAAGTTGATTACCAGCAACTCCAGCCAACGTTACACAGAATCTGCCTCTAAATATACTAATCTGAGGGGCCATTCTTTGGTGGCTACTCCGTGCCCCCTCCTGTGCTCAGGGAAGATAACGAACTGCCACCAATGTGATAGAAATTTGACCAATCTTAGTTGTCACTTTCCTTTGCGAGACACGACAACCATAAAAGCCAATCTATGTGTTGACTTTTGGACTGCCTACTTAGCCACTCGAAAAACACTCCTTTGCCATTCGAAAAACTAGATCGTTGAACCGTCTAGCCTCCCTTTTGAAGACCATTTCGTTCCCACCCATAGCAGAGTACCTTTAGAAGACCGTACCAACTCCGCATCCTCTTGGAGAAGTTGGTTTCTAGGCATTGGGTGATCATTTTTTGCACCAACCGGTAGGCCGGGATAGACGAAAGGTAACGATGACCCCCACACACAACCAACTTCCGTGACCTACTCTTGGACCTCCAAATATATTGATCGTCTTCCTTTAACCATAAGTCAAAGAACTTGAACTGCTTCAGACCGTAATCTAAGAAGTCTTCTCCTGCCGCCAACGGGATGTGATCATACCATTGCATGCCTCCAACGCCTTTACACCCACTTTCCTCCAAGTAGACCCAAACTTATTAGTTACTAAGAACCGATCAAGTTTACTAAAGTTGGTTCCGTTGTCGTTATTCTAGTATTTATTTATTCAATGCTTGCCTAAATTATGCATCCATCAAATGAAAATTTATTGAAGTTTAATAGGTGTTTGAATTTACATCAAACCTAAATATGCAAGGTTGCTAGGGTCTATGTTTTTACCATTAATGAGAAAAAAAAACACTCCTAACCTTTTTCAAATTTTATTTTAAAAAATCATGATACTTCATTTATTCTAATATTTTTTTTGGTAACTGTGGATAACCGTTCAGTATATATGCACCCGTTAAACTCTGAGGCGACTACAAATTATAAGAAGTCATTACATATGAATGTTCATGATTACAAAAGCTTTGACAATATCCGATTTCAAACCAATTAAGATAAGATTTTCATTATATCCCACTAAACCTTAAGTAGTACGTCATAACTTAAGTGATTTATTTGTACACGATTCAAATTTGATTTGCAAAAATATCCAAATTTTCTCATTAAGTTTTATACAGTCCCTTTAAATCATTCAAATAACTTCAACATACAAAAATTCATATGAATAATGTGATATAGAATATGTCAATAAATGTTCTAATTACCAACACCAAACAAAATTTGAGGTTGAAATTAAATGACCAACATTACTCCATTGATGGGTACAAAATAAGAATAAATATATGATAGAGATAGAATCTAATCGATTAAATGAAATATAACGTAATTTTTTCGCCAACTCAACTTACCGCTATTTCTAAACATCTTAAATATTAATTTTTAACTATAAAAGTCTTCCTTTGGAAGTTAAACATTTTCACTTGTACATTGAAGCCGGGATCAATTTACTCGAGAACAACCCACGACCTTTCCAAATCCGTATCCCTCGATCGGTTTATCAACCTAGTAACTTTACGACTTTTTATTTGACTATTATATCATGAATTTAGATGTTATTTTTTCTAATAAATTATGGAAAAAGGTTAAAATTGTTTGCACCATTGCTAAGGAATTTCGTTGTCGAATATGACCTTATGTCTACTTTCCAACATTCTTATTTACCAAGAAAAGTAAAAACACTCAACCTACTTCCCAAAAGGGTATTTTAGTAATTTCATATACTATAAAATTTCCATATCTAGCAAGTCCATGAACACACAGAAGACAAATCGGCGGAGTTGGCAGAAAGACTTTCGGTTTAAAAAAGAACAGAAAAAACTCTTCCACTCTGACATTCCCACCCCTGCACCACCAAGTGAAATTCCCGTTTTGTCCCCAATATTTTCCTAAAATCCCCATCTTACCCCTTCCTCCTCCCCAAGTCTCTCCTCAACATAGCAAAAATACAGCACACCAAGCATCACAAAGATAGATTCTTTTACCCCTTTTCTTCACAAGCACCCACAAAAAACCTTATAAATCTTCAAAAACTCTTCATGGGGTACTCTCTAAGGTATGAATTTATTTCAAGATTTCTTGAATTCGTTATAAAATCTTTAAAAAATCCTTCATTTCCAGATTTCTTGAATTTGTTGACCCACAAAAAAAACCCTTATAAATCTTCAAAAATCTTTCATGGGTACTCTTTAAAGTATGAATTCATTTCAAGATTTCTTGAATTTGTTAACCCACAAAAAAAACACCTTATAAACCCTCCATTTCTAGATTTCTTGAATTTGTTGACCCACAAAAAAAAACCCTTATAAATCATCAAAAATCCTTCATGGGTACTCTTTAAAGTATGAATTCATTTCAAGATTTCTTAAATCTGTTATAAAATCTTAAAAGGTCCATCAGTTTCAAGATTTCTTGAATTTGTTCACCCACAAAAATACCTTATAAATCTTCAAATATTCTTTCATGGGTACTCTTTAAAGTGTGAATTCATTTCAAGTTTTTTTGAATTTGTTAGTTTTTTTAATTATGTCATATGGGTTTTGTGATTCTTGAATTTTATCAGTTATATATTACGAAGATCTGGGTTAATAAAGTCTATGTAACAGTATTTATCATCATGATCTTGAAGCTTTTTTCTTAAAGATTTCTAGAAAATGTATTCAACTTTAGAAACGATCGAATCTTTCTAGGTCAAATGTTTCCTTTTTTCGAGTTTTTTTAAACTAATTATTATAGAAAAAATATTTGGTACTTTAGGAACCAAACTTTATCCTGTTTTGCATTTTTAAATTTGAACTGCTTTGCCTCCTCTGGTTTAATTTTTTTCCTTTTTGTCATCATTTGGATGTTTTATTGACATTATTTATCGACTATTCATTTGTGAATTTGTTTGCAGATTGAATGGCACTTGAATTAGTCATGGATGAAATTCAAGAAGACAAGGTGTTCGATGAAATGCCTGAGAGAGAAAATTTGTTGAAAACTAAGGAGAATTTCGATTCGAAGTCACAAAAAGATGTAGGTTTTGTTCGTATGAGTTCTCATGAAGTGGGTTCGGGTGCGGTGGTCGAGCCGTCTATCGAAGAGCTTTACGATAACGTTTGCGACATGCAAAGTTCCGACCGATCGCCGTCTGGAAATACCTATGGATCGGATGGTGAAGAATCGATCATCGATTCCGAATTGCGGCATTTAGTTGGCGGTGAAATGAGGGCAGTCGAGATTATTCAAGAAGATGAAGCGATTTCCAAGCGAAACGAGGAAGAAATCGCCTCGACATCGCCCTCGAGAAACTCGAAGAAAGAATCCCGGTCGCAATTGGGATCGGAAACAAGTCCTAGATCAAGTCCCACGAGCAAAACCCGTCAAGCGAACCATCTTTTATCAAATAAAACCGATAAGAAATCAAGAAAACCAGTTGTCGTTGGCGATAAAGACTCGAATCTCGGTCCGTTTTTGCTTAAACAAGCCCGGGATTTGATGTTGTCCGGTGCCAACCCTCGAAAAGCACTCGATTTAGCCCTTCGAGCCACATCGTCTTTTGAGAAATCCGCAAACGGAAAACCGAATTTGGACGTTGTCATGTGTCTTCACGTTACCGCCGCGATATACTGCAGTTTAGGGCAGTACGACGAAGCCGTTTCGATTCTCGAAAACTCCATCGGAATGCTGGCGATCGACGAAGGTCAAGAACATGCGCTCGCTAAATTTTCCGGTCTAATGCAGTTGGGTGACACGTACGCTATGTTGGGTCGGCTTCAAAACTCGCTAAAAAGTTACAAATCGGGTTTAGAACTTCAGAAATGGGCCTTGGGTGAAACCGATCCAAGAATCGGCGAAACGTGTCGGTATCTCTCCGAAGCTCACGTTCAGGCACTGGAGTTCAATGAGGCCGAGCGTTTCTGTCGAATGGCTCTCGAGATCCATTCCGGTTTGCCGGCCGAAGAAGCGGCCGATCGGAGGCTGATGGCTCTGATTTGCGAGACGAAAGGCGACCACGAGGGTGCCCTCGAGCATCTCGTTTCCGCTGGCATGACGATGGCGGCCAACGGTGGCCAAGAAAACGAGGTCTCGTTCGTCGATTTAAGCATCGGCGATGCGTATTTGTCATTATCTCGTTACGACGAAGCAATTTCCGCATACCAGAAATCTCTTGATTCTCTCAAATCGTCGAAAGGCGAAACCCATCCGGCGGTGGCTTCGGTTTTCAGCCGATTGGCGGATTTGTGCAACAAAACCGGCAAGTTTAAAGAATCTAAATCGTACTGCGAAAACGCCCTCCGGATATATGAAAACCCTGTTCCAGGATTCCCTCCGGAGGAAATCGCTTGCGGTTTTACGAACATTTCGGCCATTTACGAGTCGATGGACGAGCTCGATTTGGCGCTCGAGTTGCTATACAAAGCGTTGAAGATATATAACGCAGTTCCTGGGCAGCAAACGACGATTGCGGGCATCGAAGCTCAGATGGGAGTCTTGTATTATATGTTGGGGAAGTATTCGGAATCTTATGATTCGTTTGAGACCGCAATTTTGAAGCTTCGGGCAAGTAGCGAGAAGAGATCGGCTTTTTACGGGATCGCGCTTAACCAAATGGGGCTCACGTGTGTGCAACGGTATGCGATAAACAAAGCGATAGAATGCTTCGAAGAAGCTAGGAGTGTTTTGGAAGACAAGTGTGGTCCGTTTCACCCCGATACGCTTGCCGTTTATAGCAATCTTGCCGGAACTTACGATGCCGTAGGCAGGTATGAACACACTGCAATGGAATCAGAATCAGATTTATAGGATGTCAAATATTCTAAAGTCTTATTAACCCCTAAGTCTTATTAAAGTTTTATTTTGAAATTACAAATTTATCCTAAGATTTTGGTAAGATGCCAAAATGTTGTCTAATCAACTTATTGTAACAGATTTATGCATGATGCTCTTTATTGAATATGTGAATACCTTCGTCTCAAAATAAATTTCCATGATAAAAGTCACGGTTTTAGAAATATGTAATTGTTACGCTTTTTAGTTAACTAAATTACAATTTTTACCAATAACAATAGAAGAAGTATTGAATTTTCTGCATCTTTAAAGCGAACACTATGATAACATCTAGAACCATCATATTCCTCTCCAAAAGAGCTCTTTACAAGAGAAACGAGGTTCCAACAAATACAAAAGAGACGTGGGTCGAGTCTAGCTGATATGTGACTCTTAGGGCAAACTAACCGAGTTCGAGTCTTCATGTGCTTATGCCTGGGGACATTTAAGTGGGGCCATGTTTACCTCCAAAATTGCCGGGAATTAGTCGGGCTTTGGTCCGAACACCCTTCCCAAAAAAGAAAAGAAATGCAGACACTTGTTTTTCAGACAGTGTACGAAAATTCCCATAAAAGGAAAGTGTGCAAATTTTGTAGTCTTGAACTCAAAATGTGATATTT
Source organism: Carthamus tinctorius (assembly GCA_001633085.1). Taxonomy (NCBI): domain Eukaryota; kingdom Viridiplantae; phylum Streptophyta; class Magnoliopsida; order Asterales; family Asteraceae; genus Carthamus; species Carthamus tinctorius. The sequence goes on along the minus strand of LUCG01014112.1, from coordinate 6,372 downwards.
TTGCAGGTTGGATGATGCAATTGAGATCTTGGAACATGTTGTCGAAACGAGGGAGGAAAAGCTCGGGACAGCGGGACTTGATGTCGATGACGAAAAGAAGAGGCTAGCGGAGTTGCTAAAAGAGGCCGGGAAGGTTCGAAGCAAAAAGGCTAGATCGTTAATGAACCTTCTTGATTCAAATTATCCGGAAAAAACCAACAATGATGCTATTGAAGCATGAAGATTTGGATGATGATGTTGTTGGTTGTTTTTTTGGGGAAAGCATTGTATTATCATAAGTTTTTATATACATACATGTTTAAAAGAGAAGACAGTCGAACTTATAAAAAGTGCAAGCAGGGTCAAATCACAAGTGATTTACAAACACGTCCTGGAAGAGTTGTGTTGGCCAGCCATTGCATAGGCGAGTTTTCACGTGACCTTGGTCGTGTTGACTAGGACAGCCGGACATGTAGCAAATCACATGTAATCTGACTAGGTCATGTGTAGTAGATTACATGTGTGATCTAACCATTCTTGCACATTTTGTGAGCCGATCTTCTTTTCGTTTGATCCTCTTTCTATGTATAGGGAGAGAATTGGAGGATTTGAAAAGAGTATAGGGTGGTTGATGCGATTCTATTTATATTGTTTCGGAGTTCGTGGTGACTTTTTTGTATTCGTTTGTACATCATGTGAAGGTCTTTGTTTTTGTTCTTTTTTGAGTTTTGAGTAGGTATTTGAATCTATGAAAATAAATGTACCATCTTTGAGAAAATTGTCTTACGGTACTAGGGGTATTTGGTAAATACCTGTTAGCAGTCTAGTTAAGTGGTATGTCTAGGGTTCGATTCTAAACGTCATCCTTGTGTTCTTAAAGACATGCTATTTACGTAATTTGTGATGGCCATGGAACTTGCCTAGTGGGGGTGTTCTAGACGGTAACGTTATGCCCTTCTTTTATAGAATATGCTAGCAGCAATGCAAAGAGAGATTAGAGGAAAAGTGTTCTATATCTTTATCGACAGTCATGTTAGATGAGCTTATTCACGGTTTATCTACGATGTCTGATTAAGATAAAGCCAAACATAACTGATCCAATAAATTTTACAGTTGTATTTTCTGGAGTATGATGAATCCAGACTTTGTCTCTACCAGGTACAAGGAAAAACAAATAGACTAAGTGAGAGGGTGTGTACAAGGAACAAAGAGTACGATGAATAGAAAACGCATCAAGGAAAATGTTAAATAAACAATAAAACATAAAATTCAATAGTGACAAGTAGCTGTATCGACAAAAGTTAAGCATATAACGAACAAGTTACACAGTAAAAACTAAAAATAGCTGTCGTACTTTGAGTTTTTAGGATCAATTTGTTAATGAACCGTTTGAATAGATCCTTTATGACATAAGAAGCCAATTAAAAAAAAAAATTAAGCTAAGATAAGATGATATTTAATTGTAGAATTATGAGACGGCTTTTCTATTTAATGGTGTAATTATGTGCCAAAATGAGCATCTTGGCTAGTCTTCTTTCATAATATGCCTTTTGTCTTCTTGTTAAACAAAACCAATTGGTTAAACAATTAAAACTCGTTTTTGGATATTATTCATCAAGACGAAAGTTCGACTCAAATTCAAATTTCATTGTGAAGATGGGGACAACCTAAAGCGTGTCACATGACATATTCAGTCTGAATAATCATTATTCAGACTGAATAATACAACTGTATTATTCAGACTGAATAATACAACATTCAGTATTATTCAAATTGAATAATACTGAATGTAGTACTATTCAGTTTGAATAATACATGATTATTCAGACTGAATATGTCACATGGTACACTCTCGATTGTCTTCACGTTCACAATGAAATATGAATTCTCATTTGAACTTGAATCTATTCATCAATTACTAAAAATATATTTATAAATGCCTAACAAAAATTTCACATATTTGTGTATCATCTTTAACTCTTAAGCCCAAACCAACCGATTTACCAATAATTTCTGAGTTATTCATCTTCAGCAAATTCTTCAAAATTGAGTTTTTAAAATGAAAGATTCATAAATCAAAAGAATTACACTCAATTCTAATAGATTCTCCATTATGCATTACAATATTGAACACATTTAGGGGATGTTTACTAAACACTTACTCCGTAAGCGCTTACTTGTATCATTTATTTTACGATCCTTGTTAATTACGTATGGAAACCACCGAGAATATTACCGGGTAAAAGCTATAATAAGGATCGTGACTCTTAGCCAGTAAGTGATGAAAACGACTGTTACCAAGTAAGCGCTTATCTGGTTGAAGACGTTTTCCAACTATAGCCGAGAATGTTAGATGATAAGGTAAAGGAGGGTAATGTCTTCGCCGATAAACCCTTACCCGATAAACGTTCGATAAACAGCCAATATAATATTGTTTCTCCTTCTAGACATTTGATCTCAAATACTCTTATCAAGTAGAATAATAAAACATTATTTACAAACAAATCACTTTTAGGAAGTTTTTTCATATTTGAAAGTTTTATACTCTTTATCCTATTTCTTTTTTGGAAAATGTGTAGAGGCAAAAAAAATCCGTAAAATGTTGTAGATGGGATTCCAGTCTACTTGGGTTCGATCATAAGGAGAGTCAATTTGAGGTATGAGGAGTACCTGGTCCTTGGGCTCTAGACTGTGCTGCCCCCCAACGTAGTCATAGAATGTGGTTGGGCTCTAGGTTCAGCGTAAGCTGGGCCGGGACAACGGGGAATTAGTGGGCTGCCTGTGGATGCTCAATACCACCGGAGAGGTGTGCGTACATATGTGCATGTATTCGTGGTAGTCGTTCGTTGATTCGATGCTGTTATGCCTTCTAAAAAAAAGTGATCTCGTATTAATAATATAACTATATTTTTACCGTGCTTTTAGTTGGAACGTTTTAAAGTGTTGTAACTAAACCTAAGTGGTGAGTGATGCAGCCCATAGTTAGTGACATGATGGATGCATGCATGCCATCCTTAGTTGGAAAAAAAAAAACAATAAAGATTTGCTATAAGCATAAGACTTTCTATTTCTCATCAAATGGATAACATATTTTGTTAGATCACGAGAACCGCTATCTAAATTATTCTGTTTATCTTGATGCCACTTAATCACCACATCAACTTGTCTCTTTCCTACCTAATTTATACTAAAGTGAAGTACCAGTATCATAAACTAACCCTATCTTTTCACCACTTATAATTGTTATTTTAATGTATATGTATAAGAGAGTGAAAGAGAGAAAGAGGAAGAGAGAGGAGGGAGAACTGAGCGGGCATAGACACTTGTAGTCCTCACCCGAGCGCGTCAAATGAAGGGGGCATATGGGTGTTCTCCGGTTACCCACCCACAACCGTTGCTCACATGAGGGCGGTAACATGAACAAGATAAGATTGAACTAGACTTGACTAATTATCTATTAAATGGTAGATGCAACCGGACATGAAACAAAACAAGTTGTCTATATAAATTCTATAATAACATCACAAAAATGTTAGAATTTCAGTATTACATTTTCCTCTAAGACAATGTTTTTGTTGGGTATTTATATTATTATATTATGCAAATAAACTAAATACTTAAAGGATCTATAATGCCTTATAAGACGGCTTATCCTCTTCATAGCATGGTAGCAGCATCTAAATGATATTTAGATGGTTTTAGATATAAATATTTTACATATAATACAATAAAATAAGAAGTTATTTTTTAAAAAAACCTATAAAAATTCTTAAAAAAAAAAACTATAAAATCACGATAATCTTAAGAATTAGTATATATATAAGATAAAAAAAATTAGTATTCATTGCCCTTTTCAATTACACTCACTTTTCTTACTATAATCTCAAACACATAAGACATGGTTTGAACAAAAACTTGTCTAATATATATCTATAAATTTACATTAGTAAATATAAAGTTTTATACAATATTATGTTAAAATATTTATATATATAATTTGAAAAATATTATATTAAAAAGAAAAATATAATTGTTTTAATGTAATTTTTTTCCTTGGAATTCTCACTATATTTAATAGAGGGTAGTGGTGGCCAAAATTCGGGTTTAGACTGGCTGGCTTCCAAACCGGTTTGCTACAGTGATATGCTAAATCGGGTTTGAGCCAAACCGGTTCGGTTTCAGGCTGAGCTGGGAGAAGATAGTCTTGGCCCGCTTAAGCTGGGCTAGAAACCGATTTAGACAAACCGGTTCGGGCCGGACCCAAAACCGGTCTGGGTTCAGTTCGAACTATTTTCGTAACATTTTTTTGAATATTTNAATAAAAAAATAAAAAATTGGAACTCAAAAAATAAAAAATAAAAAATTAGATTGGATCACTAAAATACACGTTTTTTGAACTAGGGAATACGAGAACGAGAACTAGAGAAACAAATATTGCGATAAACAAATATACGAGAGCCAAGAAATGAGAATTTTATGCGTTTTTTGCTAGTTGAGAAGTGGTGGTTTGATCCATAACAACCCCCTAGTATTTATATACATTTGTAGCTCAAAAAATTCATAAAAAAGGCTAGTTTTTGGAGCAAACGGTCACCTAACAGCTATAAAAAACGATCACATTTTTTGAATTCGTCCGGGCCAAGCTGAAACCGGACCGAAACCGGTTCACGAAACGGGCTGGGCTTAAACCGGTTTGGGCCGCTATTTTATGTAAAAACCCAAACTGGGCCCGGCTTTCGGGCTTGAAACCGGGTTGGACCGGGCCGGGGATAAAAACCGGGTTGACTTGGTTCGGTTTCGGTTTGACATGTCGGTTTAATTCAGTTCGTTTTCGTTTGTCCACCACTTATAGAGGGTGGGAGATTTTTCAATAATTTATAACTATTTTTTAATCACATTTAAATCGATTATTTAACGATTAATATTTTTTTTCAAATTATTAGTCAAAAATTTTATTTAAAAGATTCTTTAGGAAAAACATATATTAATGAATTTCCACCTTCCATTTGCAATTTATTATTTTATAAAAATAACATTTAATTCATAAAAAAAAATTATCATTTCTGTTTCTATAAAAATAAACTGTTAACATGTGTTCCTCATTTCTTCATCAAAATCATCCCTCACACCCTCCTTCATCAATCCTCCTTTCACTCTCAATTCTCCATATCAAAATCTTGTTTCTCACTTCATAATCCAAACTATGTCTTTGAATTTTCTATCTCCAACACAAACCAAATTAACCACTTTCTCTGATCCCTCCAAGTCCCTAACCCACCTTCTCAACCTCCAAGGTATGTTGTATGTTTTCTACCAAAATTCAATCACAATTCAAGTTATCAAATCATGTATGCTCCACTTTTTGTTCTTAATTTGGGTATTTTGGAGTCATATCAGGTGGATTTTGTTTCAAGAGGAAAGATGCTAAGTTTACAACCGGAAAAGGGGTTCGATGTTCGGCGGCGCCGGCACCACCGCCGGCATGGCCGGGGACGGCTCTAGTGGACCCCGGGGTTAAGAATTGGGACGGCCCAAAACCTATCTCGATTGTTGGATCTACTGGTTCGATCGGGACTCAGGTGAATTTCGTCGAACACTTGGCGGGCGTTGAAAATATGCAAGGAATTTTGATGTTTTTTTTTTGGGGGTTTGATTGATTTGCGTATGGTAGTGTTGGAATTGTTGATTGTTTGAAGTTTTTGATTGCAGACGCTTGATATCGTTGCTGAAAACCCTGATAAATTTAGGGTTGTGGCACTTGCTGCTGGCTCAAACGTCACGCTTCTTGCTGAACAAGTGAGTATGGTGTAATGCAAACCCTCGTTTTTTGATGTTTAAGATTTCATATGGTATTTGTTTTTAAGGTATAATCTAAGGCTCGAGCTCGGTTAACTTTTTCAAAGTCTGAGTTTCGAGCTCGAACGATTTTCCGATGTTTGAGTTTGTGATCGATGCTCGTTTGTCGGTTCTAACTCGAGATTGATTAACTTGTTTATATACTCGAGCTCATTGATTTGATTTTTATATATTGATTATATAATTTGGGAATATATATGGGCCCGAAAAGTGTATGCCCGGCTCGACTTGACTCGTGAAGTTTAATCGAGCTTGCGAACGAGCCATGTTGAATATTGGTGTTATGAAGCTCGACTTGTTAAGTTAAAGGGAGTTTTATTTTGTGTTCAGGATTGACTCAGAGCTCGATAATTACCAAGTTCAAGCTCGAGTAGCTTGTTAAAAGCTCGACTCGTTTGCACCTCGTGTCCCACATAGGAGCCTTACCGAAATTGAAAATTTTCAGCAGCTATGTTTATTTTCTTTAAAATAAAGTATTAAGGGTGTGTTCGTTTTGAGGGAATGGAATGGAATGGAATGGATTTTAAGTAGTAGTTA
>LUCG01014057.1:0-10261 GCA_001633085.1 Carthamus tinctorius | reverse complement strand
ATATATAAAATTAGCAAATAATTTTTTTGGGAAACTTGTCTAGGTCTGTCCAGTCCAGTCCTATCTTAGGCGTACCAAACACAAAACAGACGTTTGTTCTATCCAGTCCTGTCATGTCCCGTCCAGTCCCGTCCTACTCTTTTGTCCTGTCCAGTACTGTCCAGTTCTGTCCTGTCCAGTCCTGTCCAATCTTGTCTGCGTACCAAACGCTACCTTATGGAACAAGACACCTATGGATTCTCAAGCACAAGGGTAAGCTGACCCGGGTATGTATCATTTTCATGTTGACCAAGTCATACTTTGGTCAGACCTACTCTGACGGCTAACCGAGTCAGCATTGCTAACCAATCAGCACCTAGTAACCATCCCCTTAATTGGCATATTGTACAAACTTAACTGCAAAGTTTACCTTTTCCATCATCTTCTCCGATCAAATAGCTCCTTCTCAATCATCTTATGCGGCAACCATATATTAAACACATTCGCACATCAATACAACTCAAATCCAAATCCTATCACCACAACTTAACCAAAATCTGAATCTTAATCACCAAAACAAAAGTCAACCCAAATAAAACCCCACCCACTCCTTCTTTTCATTGGTTATCTTCCCCACATCAAAACACACGCAACAAAACCAGAAGGCTTGTGGCATACTGATTAAAGCTTGTGGGGAATGTGGCTAGTAACCTATCAGGGTTTGAACCAGGCGTTAACAAACTTATGGCCACTAGGGATTTTATCAGGACTGCATGTCTAGCAGTCAAACATTGTCGGGATTAGTCTAGACCACGGTTTAGGATACCCTTACAAAAAAAAACCCACACAACAAATAGGTCAAGAACGGTGTTTGATTGGGATATAGTGATGAGACTTAAACCTATTCAGAGCTAAAAAATATCAAATGATTGTTTTTTACCGTTGGTGATAGACAAAGAAGAAGAGAGGTCACCAACAACAACCTCCATAGGGAGGTGAGGGACCATGAAGAAAGAAACGGGTATATAGAGAAGGAAGAGACGATGGGGAAGGGGTTTGTGACAAAGATGGTTATATGAAGGTTCAACTTTGTAACCATAGATGGACGTTGTCCGGCAACAATCACATGTGGTGGTTGTCGGAAAAACCAGTCTACATCGGGGTGAAATTAGGGGAGGGGTTATTATATATTAAAAGATGAATTTTATATTTTATTTATTGATAATAATGATATATTAATACAATATATTTATATATGTTAATTTATTTTTTCGATAGAAATAGGCAAAACAGACCAAAATACCCCTGATCTAACAAAATATTTTTTTAACAGAAATTAGCTTTTACTTATTACAATATTTATTATTAGCATTTTATCATATTATATATCTTTAATATTCACAAAAAGCTCAATTTTTGGTTTCTAAAATATTAAAAAAATTTAGTCAAGTTCCCTCTTTTCTTTTTTTTTAACGACAACTTAGTTATATTGTTAGTATACACCTCAGTTAGAAACGTCTACGTTCAGTTTCGAACCTGGAACTTCTTCTCCAGGTTTTTAAATAAATTCCCTCTAAAGAAAAAGTTCCATCTATCCTTGTAATCACCCGACTTTTTAAATAGAGTAAATTACGGATTTGGTCCCTGTGGTTTGGGGGTTTTTATGGATTTGGTCTCTAAACTTCAGTAATTAAGGATTTGGTCCATGTGGTTTGCAAATTCTTTTGGATTTGGTCCCTGGTAGTGGAAATAGGCAGGGACCAAAACCAATANAAATCCAAAAGAATTTGCAACCCACAGGGACCAAATCCGTAATTATTAAAGTTTAGGGACCAAATCCATAAAAAACCCCAAACCACAGGGACCAAATCCGTAATTTACTCTTTTAAATAAATTGGATGAATATTAATACCACTTGAGACATAAAATTTAAAAACAAAAAGTCCACATATTTTATTGGCATATATTTTTTGTCTATAAATACCCATTTTAGCCTCCCTATTTCTCTCACTCTTCTTCTCCATCTTATGTTTCTCAAACCTTAATAAAAAAAAACCCAATTACTCATTTTCGAGTTGTACGTTAGGCATACCCTTGTGTACGCCGGAGACTCGCCGGAGATTGCCGGAAAATGGAAGGAGGAATACATCCGGCGGACGCATCGGCGTTCAGAGAATGTTTCTCTCTAGCATGGAAAAACCCATATGTTCTTCGACTTGCCTTTTCTGCGGGTATAGGTGGACTGCTATTTGGCTATGACACAGGTGATCATACCCTCTCTCTCTCTTTCTCTCTCTAGACTCCTCTCTCTCTCTCTAGATGTTATGTTAATGGTATTGGAGGGGTGATCCTGTAGGGGTGATATCTGGTGCGCTGCTTTACATCAGGGATGACTTCAAATCTGTGGATAGGAGTACTCTTTTACAGGTGAGTTGTCTGCAAGTTTTGGTTGGTCACCCTATGGATGCACACACACAATCCGATTGAATTAAGGGTCAATTTAGTCAATTTTGAAATTTTCTTTATTTACTTTATATAAATACATATACAGAAAATACAATGTTGAGTCCAAACAAGATTAGGGTCAATTTGTAAAAATACGAAAAAGAATTTCAAGATCATGCGTAATTACATGTGATACAACGTATTCTACAACCATTTGGGTCGTGTTGACTAAGTGGTTTGTGTTCTTTTGGACATGTTTTAGTACAAGTGACGTTAGTCTGACGCCTTGAAACATTTTGTCATCTCATACGGTAAATTGACCAATTTCTCGCATGATCTCCGGATGTATACACAGAGGGGGTTGCTATTCCTACCCCTTGAAGCTTCTACCACTCACATAAATCCATACCCCTTTCCACTCATATACATCTATCCATACCCGGATAATGGGGTATGGATAAAAAACTCCTATATATATCAGTTCTTTTAGCCGTTTTTTGGAGAATGATGACAATATCATGTCAATTATTTTGATATCCTTTCGGTTTAATTGGTTTTTTGGTTAAATATATGGTTGTAACGAGGAGTTAATAACTATAGATGTTTTTAAGGATATTTTAGGTATTCTATAAATTATTTAACTTTTTTGGACTATTGTTACTATTTTATAGCAATGGTAATTATTAAATGTTGGCTTAACTATAATTTGTTTTATTGTCGTGTATCACAACAGAAGTATATGATCTTAACATAAATTTTCCTGTAACTTTATTCTTAAATTAAAATGGATAATCATGAGTTTTTTATTTTTTATTTTATATGATATATATATATATATATAGAGAGAGAGAGATATTATCCACTAGGTTATATCAAATTAAAATAAAATTTGATCATCCTAAATATTTTTCTCAACTTGAAATGATATACGGCCGAATCATTTTATTAAATTAGGTATTCAATGGCAAAATTGTCAAAATCTTTATTAAAAAATAACTAAAAATAACGAAAATGATAATGTAAAATATTAAATGAATTTGTTGTTTTCTGTTGCACCAATGGAATGGGCATCACATATATTCTCAAATAAAATAAAATAAAATAAAATCACATTTTTTTTGAAAAGCAAATAAAATCACATTTTATTTATGATTCTACTTAAAAGAAGTGGGAAAAAGAAGAAATTTTGTTATACTTTATGAAAACATTATATTTATACCGATAAAATAATAAGGAAAAATAAACAAAACATATTTAATTTATTAAAAAAATATTTAATACACTAATATAATATTTTGGACTTATGTGAATACGATAAGTTCGTTTGAAGAAAACAAGACAATATCCTTTCAACATATATATTAATTTTAATTTTTTATTCGAAATATTTTTTTCCACAAGAGTCCAATTTTGACACTTCAAGTGCAAAAGAAGTAATAAAATAAACTATAAAGGAAAACGTATGCAATCGGGATAAAATGACAACTTGATATCGTTAGAACTACGAGGGTGTTTGGAATTGTTTTTTGAGATCCAAAAATGTTTTTTGTCAAAAGCGTTTATTGACTTCTAGTAGTGGGAAAATGAGTTTTTAAAAAAGTGTTTGGATTAGTTTTTACACCGGTAAAAGTCAATAAGTTAAAAAAATGTTTGGGTTAAAAAGCAGGGTTATGTAAAAAAGAAAAGCTAAAAGCCAAAAAGCAAAATTAAAAAGCCACATCTCCCTGATTTTTTAAAAACAACTTTTCCTTCTTACTCCAAAAACACTTCTGAAAAGTCTTCTCAGGTTGTCAAACAATATTTTTAACTCAAAAAGCCAATAAGTCAATAAACACTTTTGAAAAACAATCCCAAATACCCTGATTAATCATATATGAAAATACTTAAATTAAGTCGGTTATATTATTTTCATCCTATTTAATTATTTTTATATGTATATAAAAATTTATTGATAATAATTTTTATATGTATATAAAAATTTGTTGAAAATTATTATCAGCCATATTATTTTTGATATTTTGTTATTTATACATGTTGTGTATTTATAATGTGTAATGACAAAGTTAGCCCTTAAGCGTGGCCAATGATTGAGGGGGAGGTGTCGAAGAAAAAAGCACCCATGACCTACCAATATATGAAGTGGATTCTAGTCGCTTCGTTTTCACTCGAAAGGTCAAAGTTGAAACCTTACTAGTCAAATGGACCATCCTAGATGTATATATATTGACGAAAATATTATCATCTTATAAAATATCGGTAGCATATGAGATACTGGGTAATCATATATGATAATAGGGATGGGTTCAAATGTAAACCATTTTTTGGTTGTGAACGTGAGGACAGCCGAGAGCGCGACACGTGGCGGATGACTAGGCGCCACGTAAGCTCCACGACGGATGACTAGGCGCGATTCATGGGAGGGCATTGAATTAAAGGAGGGGACCACACTCAAAGACGCCACGTGTCGCGCTCTCGGTTGTCCTCATGTTCACAACCAAAAAGTGGTTTATATTTGAACTTTCCTCTATGATAATATATTAAAGAAGCATGACTTGACCCAAGATTGTACACTCTTTGTTTTAACTTTAAAGTTATATGTATAGAATCAAGTTCATACCATGGACGGAACTAAGGAGGAGTACACGGTGACACGTGTCACCGTATTATTTGTCCAACGAAGGTAAAAAAAAATTAATTTTGTAAAGGTGCAACCGTATCGTTTTATAGGGTGCTACCGTATTGTTTTCAAAACTTCAAATGGTGCACCTAAAAACCTAAAAATTATCTCGAAATCAACCAAAAACCCGAAGATCTCTCAAAATCAACCGAAAATTTCTCTTGAAATCAATCAAAAACCCAAAAAATTTCTCTCGATTCAACAAANAAATCAATAAAAAAATATATAAAAAAAATCTCTCGTAATCAACCAAAAACTTAAGTATATGGTGCCATCTTTTGAAAAGTGTCCTGGGTTCGTCCCTGGTTCATACGATAACAATAACTAAATAAGAGAATATGAACAATTTTTTTTTGATATCACGTGTAAATCTACATCAAACTCACATGTAAAATCACATATGATTCATGCTACTTTGACTGCGATCTAAGATTGTGGGCCATGTAGTCCACATAGCTTACTGTAAAATCAAATATAATTTTACATGTAATTTGATTGTTTTCTTATTATTTTATTTTATCATCGTTTTCGTTTGAATATTCTAGTATATATATTTCCTGATCTAGTCAAAATTTTAGAGCAAAACATGGAAGAAAACTAAGAAAAGTTGAACCTTTTTCCTAAAATTTCCATTGTGTCTCATAAAAAATGGTTTATTCTCAAGTGATTCCAATACATGTGCATATATTAATTTTTATGTCGCTTAATTCCATGATACGAAAGCTTCCACTTTCTGAATTGGCTAAAGTTATTTTATGGATTTATTAACCAAGTACCAAATTAGATATTATAATTTAGTTTAAAAAAGAAAAAGAAAAATAATACGATTTTATCATATAAATAAAACCGTCAACAATTTTGACTTATTTGGTGAGTTACTTTTGTTTTTGAAGTTTGGGTATTCAATTGGTAAAAGGACCTTTGTCCCAATATTGTTAATCTTTTTATTATACTAATAGTTTCGTAGAAATACTTGATTAATATTATTTTTTTTAGACGGCAACAATTTTGTTAAAACCAACCAAATACACAAACAAGCTTCCTAAGTTGCAAGACACGACCTAGAATAGCAGAAAACAAAACCCTTACAAGAAAACTAAACCCACAACCACAAACCACAAACCACTTGAACTAAAACCAAAACCACAACCACGAACCCGCGAACCACTTGAACTAAGACCACAACCACAGACCTACGAAACCACGAACCATGGACCATGAACCACTTGAACAAGGACCACAACCAGGAACCACGAGACCATGAACCATGAAGCACTTGAACTAAAATTATTTAAGTGTTAATTAAATTACATTTAACATTCTGATTTGTATTTTTTTTCTTTGAATTAATTAGTCGTCAGTTCAAAATGGATTTTTCGGATTGTTCTTTTTCACCAAACTTTTTGTTTGTTACCTGTTGGTGTTCAAGACTCAAAATCGACAAAATAAATAGCAATATATTTTTTACATGTACTTCATCATCTAAAAAATGCTTGAAAGGTCGTATATATGCATATGCACATGTATCATGTGATGACAAGGTTATGATGCATCCATCAATAGGAGAGCATTGTGAGCATGGCGGTTGCCGGAGCAATTGTCGGTGCGGCAATCGGGGGGTGGCTAAATGACCGTTATGGACGAAAATTTGCACTCTTGGTTGCGGATTTCCTATTCTTTATAGGAGCTATCCTCATGGCGGCTGCAACCAATCCCAGCGTTCTTATCTTGGGTCGTGTTTTTGTCGGATTTGGAGTTGGAATGGCATCCATGACTGCTCCTTTGTACATATCAGAAGCTTCTCCAGCGAGGGTCCGAGGTGCTTTGGTTAGCACCAATGGCTTCTTGATCACAGGAGGCCAATTTCTATCGTACCTCATCAACTTAGCATTCACAAAGGTCAGAAGAATAATAATACTTTATATTCATTTCACATGCCATACTCCTTACAATTATAAATAAATGTTCATATTTTTATTTAATCATGTGTATAATCTTTAAATTGTTTTAATTTACTAAATTTCAGTTCTACTTTTAATGGTAATGGTTTGAATGTTTAAGAATTGGGACAAATTTATTAGGAGTAAAATTATCATTCGAATTTTTAATATAATAATGATACATTTTTATATTATGCGTCTTTTTCAGGTTTGGATATTTATTTTGTGATGAATAAGTTAATTATGTTATTTTGTCTATTTAATATTTAAATTAATTCTTAATAAGTAAATTAAAAATCTTATCCTCCGAAAGTAACGTTCTTGTATTATTTCTAACGATCGTTGTCAAAAAAAAAAAAAAATCAAATTTGGTTGATATGGTATTAAATTTGCAAATATTAAGAAAAAAAGACAAAATTATGACAAATATTCATTGTTTTTATATGGATATGGTTATTTTAGAATCTTTTCGAATATAATAATGCTTTGTACTTCTTTAAAAATCCAAAAACTTTCAACTATATATTTTATTTTTTTTAATTTTCTAAAATTAATAAAAGAAGCCAAATGTACCCAATAAGTAGCGGTAGTTACAAGTTTTTCCCCCTATATACACCACCTTAGAAAATGATTGCTTCAAAGAACCTCTTTTGTTTGTGGTGATTAGGTAAGCATGTGAAAAAGGACCATTATGCCCCCACCCACCATGCATCTTTTCCCCTTCTTTTGGAAACAATCTACAATGGTTTCATTTCCAATAAGCCCCACGAAATCAACTTAACACCATACGTGTATATAGACGTATATCCCATATCTATCTATTTCTTTTATACCTACAACAAGTTTCATGTGATTCGGTCGAAGGATAATTTGGTCATTTCATATGTCAGGACCATGTATTGGTATTTTGTTGTCAAATAATAAACCGGAAAGTGTCTAGAATCATTTGGTCTAACGTGCTTGTGTTTTTCTTATAATTTTCTTATATACATATAGACGTTTCAACTAATTTGGTCTAAAGGGTATTTTGGTAATTTTAAATCATTTCGTCATCATAGTTGCATTTCTGTTGGCAAATGATATATGAAATTGCTTGGATTTACTTGGCCTAGCATAATATAGTATAGCGTTTTTGTAAATTCATTCTTTAACTAAACATATCCAAATGTTTCACATGATTCGATTCAAAGGGCTTTTTTTGGTAATCTTTAGACTTTTGACCATCGTACATATACCTTTGTTGCCGAAGAATAATAGAGAATTGCCTAGAATTACTTGGCATGTTTTAACATTATTTATATCTGAATGTATCATATGATTTAGTCCAAAGGGTGTTTTGGTAATTTCAAATATTCGGGTCATGCACTAGTAGTTTTGTTGGCAAATATTTATACGGAATTGCCTAGAATTACACGGTCCAACATTTTTAGGGTTACTTTTATATCTACATGTATCATGTGATCGGTCTAAAGAATCTTATGGTAATTTCAAATATATTAGTCATGTGCCTATACTTTTATTATCAGGTAATTACACGTTATTATCTAAAGTCACTTACTTCGTACTCTAGCAATGTTTTTAACAATCATGTTATGATTTATACATATGTATATATTAATTAACGTTATTTGATTCAAAGGGTATTTTTGTAATTTAAGATCTTTTTCTAAAAGCAAATCACAATATGTAATACCTAATTCACTAGTTAGTTTTGGTTACCCTAGCGCTGTTTTTTTTAAAAGCATTTTGAATATAAACGAACATGTAAAAAAAGTGTCATGAGACATTGATATTTCATTCAAGGGGTAGTTGGTAATTTTACATATTGCCAAATGCCAATTAACAAAAAATACTTACTTCAACATTCTCTTTTTCTAATTTTAAGACTAAATGATACGAAAACCGGTTAACCTTGTATGGTGTTGATTCTTGACGGTTTTTTGGCTACAAGTCAGGCACCGGGAACTTGGCGATGGATGCTTGGAGTTGCCGGGCTCCCGGCCCTCTTGCAATTTGTGCTCATGCTCNACCTCCCTCCCCCCTCTCTATCTATCTATCTATCTATCTATCTATCTATCTATCTCTGTGTGTGTGTGTGTGTGTGTTGGGTTCATGTAAGAACAATTTGTTTTTATAAGACCACATTTTTATACTTGAAACTTTATAGATGAAGGTAAAAGAACCTGAACCTTCACAACAAAAACATTTTAAAAGTTATTTTCAAGTATTTTGTTGTGAAGTTTTAAGTGTAAAAATGTATTCTTACAGATCTCACGAAAATAATTTGATCTCACATTATCCCAATTCTATAATATTATATGTATATATATAGATGGGGCGATCAAATACAAACCACTATTGAAATACAAACTGTGCAAACCATCAATTTTATTAGTTAAGTTAATGAAATTGTTTAATATGTTGAAATTATAATATATAATTCATTTTTAAATAGAACTCTTTCGTATTTTGGTGTTTTTTATGTAGAAATGAAATTCTTTTATGTATTCTTTTATTCAGATGAAATTGTTTCATATATTCTTCTTATTCTAACAAAAAGTTTCCACTTTTACAAAAAAACACAAATATTTGAAACAATCTTATCAAGAAAAAAATTATATGAAACATTTTCTTCAAATTAAACAATTTTATTACAAAAATTCATTAATTCAACCATTGAATTTGACAGTTTGTATTCTAAGAGTGATTTGCAAAATAACCTATCCCTACGCACGCACGCACACACACACACACTGATATATATATATATATATATAGAAGTAGCAATTTGTAAGAACAAAGGAACAACTACTAGCCATATAACTCTATTAAGTAAACCCAAAGTAAATCAATATTAATTTAATTACTTGAAAGGTATTTTAGAAAAGTATTACTTTTGAGTCTTTTGACAATGCACTATTCATACATTGATTATATATTTTATTGTAATTTTAAACGTAAAACTACTAGCCATATAACTTTATTTCTTTTGAACTCTACCAATTTTACCCCTAAAAGAAATAACCCTTGGTGAAAAGTAAAGAACTTTTCCCATTAATTACTATAGTGACATTCAATATAATATAATTCTTTTTTACAAAGTATGTGATTAGAATATGGTTTCTTTGTTCCTACAAATTAGGGTGGTTCTTGTATGAACATGTCTCCCCCGCTCTCTCTCTCTCTCTCTCTCTCTATATATATATATATATAGTATTAG
>LUCG01014034.1:241-12761 GCA_001633085.1 Carthamus tinctorius | reverse complement strand
GAATCTAGAAGTGAATTTTAAATGTTTTCATATTTTGAGGAATTGACGAATGCTTTCTAAACCATGTGTTTCCAAAGATTAATACTTGTGTATTATTTTTTCATATACTGTTCAAGTATTCAGTCACACTGGTTTATGTTTTTATTGTTTTAGTTATTACCATGTCTCTAGAAAGACCCATTTATTCGGTGGTAATAGACTCGTTAGAAATTCCAATTTGCGTCTAAGTGCTCCTTTAATCAGTCATATACACCATGTTTCAAAAAGACATATCTATATATTGTTCA
This sequence comes from Carthamus tinctorius, assembly GCA_001633085.1. Lineage (NCBI taxonomy): Eukaryota > Viridiplantae > Streptophyta > Magnoliopsida > Asterales > Asteraceae > Carthamus > Carthamus tinctorius. The sequence goes on along the minus strand of LUCG01014034.1, from coordinate 12,474 downwards.
TATAGATATTTTCCTATCTTTCTGAACCATTACATTTGACAATACCATCTGATGAAACAGTTTTCTCAAACAATTCTACATATTTCATATTCATTTAATTATATTTGTTTGGAGAAATCTTTTTGCTCATCTATTGTTTATATACATCTCTTGAGAAAGCTTTATCAAAGGCTAGATGATTCAACCGATGAATCATTGAATTTCATGTTTAGGAAACATATTTCACAGGGAGTGAGCTTACATAGAACTTCTATGGACTATCAGCGCCGGTAGCCCTACCCAAGAAGTTATCCTTGAGAGAAATGAGGGGTGAAAGGTCTCTATCAAAGAGTAGGGGAGATAACTCATCCCGTTGAGTTATTCTCATAGTGTTAGAGCGGAAAATGGAATATGAGTGCTTGGTTTGCAGTGAGGATGATTAAAAAAATTGGAGGATGTGAGAATAGAGTTGAAAGAAAAATAGAACTCTGCACCAACCATTTCTAAGCCGGGTAACCACATAATCTATTGGTTCACGTTCTTTGTTGACTGATATTGAAACAAGGCAAAGCCCAATGCCAACTCTCGATATACCCCACCGACTACTCATTTTCTTCTCAACAAGAAAATGTTTCACTTTAGCACGGGGATGCAACATATAATCTATCATATTTTCATTTGGAAAGTCGATATTGAAAAAGAAGGAAGCAGTCCTGCCTTCGAACTTCATTTCTTTCACATTGAGTCAGTGAATATGTTTTTCACTACGTTTGTCTTTTAAAGCATTTTATGCTAATTCTTTCTACACTTTGCACACAAAGAATAGGTTTCTTTGTCGGAACATTCATTGAAATACACTGATATTTCAAGGATTGAATGGAAGTCCTGGGGGTGAACATTAATCAAGCCCTATCTAAAGTACATCTGTTGTACTAAGTGGCTCCGTGCTACTTACAGGCATTCTAACTGTTTCATATGTTGATTCAGGGTTACCACTCTATATCTGAATTTGAAAAGATTTGGATAATTTTTAGGATTGGCGGATGGTTCTCATTCTTAGAAGGTGGTTCAAGAGGTATTCTTATCAGAAAAATATGGTGACTGATCAGACTATTTGTGAAGATTTGGTTGATATTTGGTTTGAAGATTAATCATTTCTACATGTTGATTTGATGATAAAACCGTTTTTCATCAAATAGGGGGAGAAAGTTAGAGAAATGATTAATACAAGTAATGATTGTATTTGTGAAACGATTGTGAGAAGATCAAAATTTGGTTAAAGTTTTGTGATTCAGAGTTAAAGGAAGGTGTTTATTGAAAGTTTTGAGGAAAACCGTTGAATTTTCTTGTATGTGATGAAAATTGCATGTTTTGAAGAGATTTTGCAAATATGTGAAAGGTCAAGATGAGAAGTTTTTTCAAGTTGTTCAAGTTGTCAAAGTTTCTATTATTTGAAGATTTTGAAGACATGTCAAGTGAGACTGATGGTTTGAAAGTTGTTGGTTCTGAGTGATTATAAAAGTTTGAAGTTTGATTTGATTTGAAGATATTTGATTTCCTGATCAAAGTTTAGTACACGTAGTGTCAAAAGTTTGTGAAGGTAATCAGAAAAGACTTTGAAGATTTCTGGAGAAAAAGAGTTGGTTTATTTTCTAAAGTTTGACATGGAGAAAATTATCTAGAGTTTGATACTTGGTTGATTCAAAGGTTGTGAATTTTGATCCGAGTTGAGTTTGTTGAAAATTGATTCTTCAGGGGAGATAGTTCATTTCTGAGAAAAGGGGAGATGGTACTTTCTCTAATAACATGAGAAGTATTTCTGGAGTATGTTAATGATTTTAAAGACAAAAGGTTTCAAGATAAAGTCTTTCGACACATATTGAAGATTGTTACTTGCTGATCGTGAAGAGTTCTGTTGCTGACAAGTATTTATTGTTGTTGATTCAGAAGAAGTGAAGATTGTGAAGATTGCAAGTTTATGTTATAGTTGGTTATTTCCAACTTGAATACAAAGGGGGAGATTGTTAGGGCTTAAAATATAAAGTTGTATTCAAGTTTTGTTTAAAGTGCAAACTTAGTTTAGTTAGTTGTATGGTTTGTAATTGTGTAAAGTTTAGGGACTTCCTGTTTAAATACCCTTGGGGTATAAAATCTTGTCAGAGAGTTAGATTGAAGTGGGGATTCGTAATTGAAATATCTAGTGATTGATAGAGAGAGAAAGTAGAGAGAGAAACAAATTGTACGTATTGTGTTCTTGAGATCAATAAGAGATTGATGGATTCATTTTAGTGTTGATAGTCATGGTAGATTGAATAGTAACTATCAATTCCTCAATCCGTATGTGACTATCAAGTTGTACCAGAGACAAATCCTCCTTTTGATGTTTCAAGGTATGCTTGAAATCTTTCCAGGATGGTGATAGTTTGTCAATTACACTCGACACAGCAATACATTCATCCATCTTCATGTTGTGTTGAGTGAATTGACCCAGAATGCGAAACAACTCATTATACTGCTCCATGACCGGCCTTGAATCTACCATCTTATAATTATTAAAATCGCTAACGAGAAACTTCTTGCTAGAAGCATCCTCGACGATATATTTGGATTTAATATCGTTCCAGAGTTGTTTCGCATTTTCCACATTTTGATAGATATCAAAGAGAGGATCAGACATACCGTTGAGAATGTGACCATGACAAATGTAGTCATCATTTTCCCACCTACAACACCTTCTGATATCTGTGGGCGTTCGTCCTCCTTCTCTTCTGGCGTTGAAGAACTCAAAACGTGCACCACGTTCAAAGTCGTCAACAGAAAGTGAATCTTCTTCTGCTAGCATCAGAAATCGAGCCCTTGAAACTTCTCCAGTTTAGGGAACTTGGAAATCATATCCTTCACTTCCGCCATCGTTTTAGAAATCAGAGACAAATATCAGATTCGATTGTTGGAGGATGTAGAAGGAGAAATCTGTTTCTGAAACCTTCAAATACTTGGATCTTCTTGACAGATCGTGTAAATCACTTTCCGAATATGATATTTCAACCCTATGCCTGGGTTACAAGAAATTCAGATTATGAGGATAATCCGACAAGGGAACAATCTCTAAACAGGGCACCAAAAAGAGATCTGCAACTAAGGTTTTTTAGAGTTGTTTAGGTTTCTTCTTGATTATCTATAATGATGAGATATCAGCTATTAATACGGATATTTCATCCCAAAAATCGTGGCTTAAGGCTCAAGAAAAGGATCCAGAGAATAATTAGCAAAAATAGGAGATATCCCAAAATTCAACAGTTTTCGCGTCGCGGAACATAATTCTCGCGTTTCCGAAAAGCCTACTGGAGTATCAACACAAAAAAAATTCGAACGTCGCGTGCAAAACGAATTCTTGCATCGCGAGACACACTTTGCATAACAAAACTTCATCCTCGTATTGCGAAACACTTTTTCTATGGAAGTATCACTCGTCATCAACTCGTGCCGCGGAAACAGCCTTGTGCTACGAAACATCAGCTTCATGTCGCGAAATGCATTCTGCCCACCTTGAACCAAACCAAGACCAAACTTCGTTTTGAATACAAGTGTGCACTCCACACCTCCCTGACTTGATCATAACTACATTTGAGTCCATTGATAATCTATACATCCCATTACACTAAAATGAACCTGGTAGCACTAAAATCACCAACAAGTGGCAGGTATCGTTTTTTCCACATGGAACAGTTAAGCTATTTATAAGATTTTACACCTCAGCTTGATTAATCTAAAAAGATTCGTTTTTGAAGGGGTTTTTATATTAACTACATGAAAACATAAAAGAATAAACAAAATAAATCTTGAAATCTTGAACTTTAACTTTGGTAAAACAGAGTACTCATTCTTAATTGAATCACAAAAAAATAATACCCATAACGTTTATGTTAGCTTTTTGTTTGAATCTAATATCCAAGTATTAAGAGATATAGAAGCATTCTGTACGAAAAAGAATAACAAGTACCTGACACATTTTCGGAATTAGACATGGATTGACCAGTCAGAGTCCAGACAAAGCAGATAGAAGCTGTTGACATTGAAAAGATCACAGACCTTTAATAGCATTATTAAGATCTTCATTTCGAGATTCATTGGCCTCTTCAACTAACATTATTAACTCTGGTTCTCGATTTGTATCCGATAGGATATCCATGCAATTTGTAACACCTCTCTTTAATATGCCCCTGCAATTGATAATGAGTACAAAAAGGCCTTTCTCGAGAAGCGAAACAATTAGCTGTGTTTGGCACTGAATTGTTTTTCCTCTTTGTTCCAGAAAAACTACTCTTCACATTCAATGCCATGGATTGATTAAAGATTACTGCTGTTAAAATTGGCCGATATTTCTCTAACGTTCTTCTTGAGCAACCAGAGAAAACACTTTATCGATTTGAGGCAATGGTTCCATGAGTAAAATTTTCTCGATTTCAGCATTTCCTCCACATTCAGACTCTCCACATTTGCACCGTGGTCTAAAATATTCTAATTCTTCCCAGATAGCCTGTAATTTGGTGAAATATATGTTCACAACTTCTTCATTCTGTGAAAGATTTACAAGATCTCTTCGAATCTGAAAAATTCTTGGTCCATTACTCTCTTAAAATCGATTCTTGAGAGTTGTCCATATCTTGTGTGTTGTATCAGCATACATGATACTACTAGCAATTGGCTTAGAAACCGAGTTCATTAGCCATGATATCACGATATTGTTACCTTGAATCTAAGCATTCATCATAACTGGATCTGAATTACTCGGTTTGGCTAAGGAACCATCAACAAAACCTGTCTTGTTCTTGACTGAAAGAACAATCATCATAGCTCTACTCTAGGTTGAGTAATTATCTCTGACAAGAGGTTGAGAAACGAGAATCATTCCTGGACTATCGGAATGATGCAAAAGTTAAGAATGTAATCTGTCTTCAATCGCTGTTATCGAAAGATTAGGGTTCCTGAGGCCTGATTATGGATTCGTCATTTCTAATTGAGTCACAGATCTGGAATAGAAGATATAAAACAGAGTAATGCAAAGAGAAAGTGTAAAACTCAAAAAACAAACACAGATCTGAAACACAGATCTGATTTGAAGGACACAGATCTGATGTCGGTAATACATCACTTTAAAAAACACACAGCTGCCGAAAAATAAGTAAAAAATCGATTTGAATGATGAAAAACAACCACCGTAGCCGGAAAAGAAAACGATCACATCGCCTGAGAAGGAAAACGATCACTGTCGCCGAAGAAGAAAGTGATCATCGTCGCTGGAGAAGAACTCATATGATAACAACGCTAGAGCACCATGGCTTTGATACCATATCATGAAATGAGAAATTGGTAAATTATCAGTTCATTTCATTCAAGGTCAAATACATTTATTTATATTACAATAAAACAAACTAAACAAAACCCCAATGGGGCAGCCTACTGGTTAAGGCTTGGTGTTGGGGAAAAACCCACCCAAAGCAACCAGGGGCCACAGAGTATTAATCCCAGGGGAGCATGCTTTAGCGCTCGGTAAAAATTACCAAGGATGTAGCCTGGGCAAACCCAGGTGAACCTTATAAAAAAAACAAACTAAACAACTTGCTAACCTATCAACAGAAAACTTAACAGAAAATAACAAAATACAAAATAACTAAACTACCCTTTATCTATAATAATATTCAATTCAAAACGACTCACTTTGTATATGATCCCTCTAGTATTAGTTTGGTTTCACAGTTAAAACATTGATAGATAAATTCCTTAGGAGTTGTTCAACTAGATTTCTCTTTGTCTCCCTTAATAATAATTGTATTATAATTGGGGTTTTCACATCCTAATCTCCTACAACTGATACACTCCAGATTATTAGCCAATTATCGACCGGTGTTCACTACATCCTTCAATCTAAGAAATTTCTTCTCAAAGATTGGATTTAACACAAATTCATAACTAGGTTATTGAATCCTATCCCAATCTTCGTTTCCGGTAGATCGCCTGCTATGTCACCAAAACAAATGGTAGAGAAAACTGATTAAGTAGGACGGGTTCTCGTCCTCTAATATGACCAATTACTGGATTAAAATTGCAAAGATTAAAGCTATAAACTTGAAATTGAAACTAACAAGCATTTAAGAAAATATCATCAAATCATATGATTAAAAACCAAACCTAACTAGAGTTCATCACATGATAGCGAGTACAGATAAGTTTAGCACATAGACATACCAAAATCAAAATATGAAAACATAATCACACCTTGAAGCTATTGAAGACGACACAATAACGATCTTTCTTCTAGGACGTATCGGTGAAGTATTACCATGGCCGATTACCTTCATCAATTGTCGGTTCATGCAACTCTCAGAACTTTCAAATACTGAATGTCAAATCAGAGATCTCTCCTTGAACCATAGGTTGAAAGTCAAATAAATAGGCCAAAATCCAAAATCGAACACACTTTTTGATCCAAAATCCAGTAGAAAACTCATGACGCGAACCTCAACACTCGCAGCCCGAGTTGACCAATCTCTAATCTCGCGTCGCAAACTATCCATTCTCACGGCACGAGATATTCACTGACTTTTGTTGTTTTAACTTCTTTTTCCTCTTTGGCCTTTTTTCGCATTTTTCATCTTGGATGACTTCCAAACCTGCAAATTGAAGATTTACACGATTTAGTAAAGAACACACGGTAATTTGGATAAAAACAAAAGTAAAAACCAAGGTATCGACACGTAAAAATATGTATAAAACGACGATATCAATTTTATAAAGGGGACAAAACCCTCATTTTCCACTAATTTCCTTTTGACCATTACGTTTAGGACCTCCATGACAAAGGTGTCGAGAACAACAAAAATTGTGAATGATGAATACCGACATCATCAAAATCTTTAATATCATTTTTAAAAGATCATATAAAATTTTATTGTATAGATTCATTAAAAAATTACAAATATTAGATTGAGAGAGAATTTTATAATGAAATAAAATATTATGATATTTTTCATAAGAAATTAAAGATTTTAATAAAAAAGACCCAAATGCCCTCCACTCGAACGTAGAAAATAAAGAGAGTTATTTCACTTTAACTCAAGTAACATAATTGAAGTTTACTTTAATATTATATACAATAAATTTAACTCAATATTCTTACTTGAAACCCCTAAACCCTTTAAAAAGGTTGGGTTAGTGTATATATATATATATATATATATAGGGGAGCGATCATTTGCAAACCCATATTAAATTACAAACTCTACAAACTTCTCCCAACCTATATAGGGAGGTTCATACGAGAAGCATGTCAATTTAAGAGAAAGCAAGGAGCAATCTCAGTCACACATCTTCGGTTAAGGTGGACGTGATCACGAAGGATTGACGCGATTCATGGGAGGCTAGAGATTATTAAAGGGGGGGCACGGTCAAAGCCGTCTTTATTGACCGGATGAGTGGCTGAGTTTGCTCACGTTTTCTTAAAAAATTATGTTTCTCATTTGAACCTTTCTCTATAAAGGTGCCTTCTAGAGAGGACCAAATAATTCCTAAAAACTTGAGGACCAATCTAAGCCTTTGATCTGAAAATAGGCATAAAGGACATGATCGTCATTTTGTAAAAAAGATTCACGGTTCATTAATAATATGAATCTTCAGATTCATAATATGAAACTTTAGATTCATATTATGAAACTTCATATTCATAATATGAAACTTCAAATTCATAATATGAAAATCAGATTTATCTTATGAATCTTCAGATTCATAATATGAAACTTCATATTCATAATATGAAACTTCATATTCACCTTATGAATATTCGCTAGATGAAACTCAAATTGATATTATGAATCTTCGATTCACTAGATGAAACTTCATATTCACTTGATGAATCTTCAGATTCAATACATGAAACATATAAATTCATTACCAGATGAAACTTCATATTCTCCTTATGAATATTCATATTCACCTTATGAATATTCAGATTCACTAGATGAAACTTCATATTCAGTAGATGAATATTTAGATTCATATTCAACTTAGGAATCTTTCTATAAATTCACCTAATGAATACAAAACAAAATGTCTATTTACAGTTATATTCATCTAATGAATACAAAACAAAAATGTTCGTTTACATTTAAATTCACCATATGAAATCATGACGTTAAATCCAACCACATCTTTTTGTGACATTTCATCGAACACCTTCAGTGCAAACATCAACTCTCCCGTTTGTTAAATTTATACACCTTCTCTTGCAAATCCAAAAACATCTTACTTAATACTTATTATTTTTTGCTTTAAGAATACAACCAAAATCCCAAACCTTTCTAGCTTTTTGGTAGAGTTTCTTTAGATTTCTTGGGATAAGGAACTGGAAAAATATCAATTAACCGTCTTACTAGAGGCCACCATGTCGCTTCTTCCTCGCTTCTTCTGAATCAATTGGCTAATATTGCATTAAACTCTTGTAAAGTTCCAAATCTGAGGTACAAATTCGGTGGAGAAGTTAGTGTTATTTTCCTAGGTTAGAGCACCAATTAATCCCCAACAACATCTCCTTTACCAATGGCTTGAAACGACCACACTAACTAATATTAATAAACAAATCCACCGATTGAAAGATCTAAAAAATAAAACATGCTTCAAGACGACTTCAGCAAACCGACAAGTGAATACCTGTGAGAGACGGGAGTAAATATACCAGAGCAGGAAGAACCGATCGACGTCCAGATGGAGGAGACGAGGAGCAGATGTGGTCAGAGTAGATCTGGTAATGATTCGGTGGTGGTCGACATCTAGATGGAAGGTTGAGAGAAAGAAAACACAGATCTGGTAATGATTCGGTGGTGGTCGGAATAGATCGAAAAGAGAGAGAGGTAGGTCGCCGTGGTGTGGTCGGAATTTGATCGGAAATGAAGAGTTGTCGAAAGGGAAACCTAGGGTTTCTATGGCTGGTTGATTGGGGATGGAATGAGTATGAAATGAAAGAGGTTGATTTGGGAACCAGGTGGTTTTGGGTATGGTTGATACCTGAGAGAAAGATAAGTGAGTTTTAAATACAAAATGTCTAAATTACCCTTTTGAGTTAATAATCAAGTATGACATTTGTTAGACCCTGATTTATATTGTATAGAAGTTAGAGGGCACTTATTGTAATTTCCATATTCTAGTAATAGTTACTTAATAGTTTAGTTTCTTTTGAACTCTTTTGTAACCCCAAGGGGGTATTATGTAATTTTGCCAAACTTCCCTACTATATAAAGGGAATGAGGCCTTTGATATTTTGTGTGAACCAAGTAATTCATTAGAGATATTTTCATCAGAGATATTATCAGAGAAGAAGTGTTTGGTAAGCTTTGTTTACACGGTGTTCTTATCATATCTGTTCTTGAGCATTAGATCCATATTCTATCTGTGTTCTTGATATTGTGTACCATCAACACCCTTATTCTTCTTCTGTGTTATCATCTTCTCATCTTTGTGGACTCACAGTTGGTATCAGAGCTTTCACTTTGGTGGATTGTTCTATACTGTTGTTGAAGAACATTGAGCATTTTCTTGAAAAACTTTTTGTGTCTATAAGTGATAAGAGTCTCTATAAGTGTTTCTATACACTTGTGTAGTTGTTTTACCCCACTTATCATTTATCTATCGGTCTGTTTTAGCTATTTTATAAGCTTTTTGTACTGATTTTTGGATACGGACTTTGCTGAACACGGGATCTCCTCCCATGCAAAGTACGTAAGTCCGAGTCCCATCAGTTTCTACAATCCCATTCGAATTATTTCTCCCCCCCCCCAAACTTTCCATTCGGATTATTTCCCCCTAACAATTCCCCCCACTTTCCCGATACGGATAATTCCCCCCCATATATTCCCTGAATCGGCTTATTCCACTCCCGCACTTTCCCGAATCGGATTTTTAACAATATCCCGAATCGGATTTTTTTTCAATGTTTCCCGAATCGGATTTTGGTTTCCCTATTCGGACAACCCATTTCCCTATTCGGACTTTAGCCCAAATTCCGAATCGGACTATCACTTTTCAGAATCGGACTTTGGGATTAATATTTGGATTCGGACTTTGGAAATTAATTTCAATTGGGACTTTAGATTTTTTTTGGAATCGGGCTTTGCAATTCAATTTGGAATCGGACAATTTGAAGTCCGAATACTTGCTGAAAATCGAGAGTAAATTTCGAATCGGACTTCCAATTTAAATTCCGTATCATGTGTTTGAAATTGAAGTCCAAATAACGTGGGGGTTAAAATCGAATTACATGGATTTGATTTGTTGTGTCACATGGTGTGTGATTTAATTTTGGAAGTTTCCACAATTTGACACTTTTAGCCCCTGTAGTATTAAGTACTTTACGGCTTTAATTTTTGAGTTTTAAAACGCTGACACTTCCAACCCTTGTACTTTAAATCACATTTTATCTTTCAAACGTTGGTCAGTTGTTCAATTTAGGTCCTTATTGATCCACTCATTTCCCGACACAATTGTTCATCTCGGGAGTTTGATTTTCGAATTATCCACTTATCCGATTCGGATTTTTCCAATCCCACACCGGATTTTGGATATTTTTCACACTTAGCCAAAGTTCAAAATTCATCAGTGTTTTCAACCCCAGTCAACCTATCTACTCGAGGTGTAAAAATCCAAAGTTGAGAAATGATGTCGAAAGATATTATCGGCATAGGATCAGAAACCCGACCTCCTGTCTTGGTTATCGGCGAACACCAACAGCGCCGGATAGCAGACTTTGAACGACCAAGCATTGAGGGTCCTTCTAATCATTCTGATGACGACGTCTCGGAGGTACATTCCTTTCCTGATTTAACTTCGGTAGTCGACACTTTAGAATCTAAAGTTTGTGAACTTGAGAGTGACCTCCGAAAGGAAAGAACTCTCGTCACGAGATTTAGAATCGAAAGTGCTATCNGAGCTCTCTTGAGGATATGACTGGATGTTATGACAGAATGACCCAAGAGTCTGCCGTTAGAGAATCCAACTTTTCGGCCAATTTGTTGTCTCTTAAGAAGTCTCACGACGAAATTTACAGTAGTCGTGATGAACTCAAGCTCAAGTACCACCTCCTTTCCGAAGAGAGGTTAAAACTTTATGCTAAAATCCAAGAGCTTGAGGACAACAACCTGAAGAGAGGACAATCTGAACATACTCTGAGGATCCTTACTAATCAGTCTACCCAGCAACCGTTTTACAAAGCCAGACCTGGACTAGGACTTAAGGAAAACTGTTGGAATGAAGAACAGCAGTAAGTTAATGCTGGTAGCTGAAGAACAGCAGTAAGTTAATGTTGGTGAGAGTTACTGCTGCTGGAACAACTTACAGTTGGCAGAAGAAGTTATTGCTGGTTGAAGATGTTAAAGCTGTTTGAAGTTATTGCTACTGATGAAGATAAGAAATGTTCAAGATAAGGAAAGCGACTTAAAAGGAGAAGATATTGAAGATTTTGTTTAGAAGATTTTGTTTCCTTTATCTTGTAATTGTATTTAAAGTCTGTAATCAATTAGATAGACACGATTTTTTTAGTTTTTGCTTTATAGAGAAAATTTGAGCCTCAAGATTGTTCTTGATCCCTGCATTGAGAAGAGTGCACGTCTGCTTGTTTTGCAGATTGGGGCTTTTGTGTGTAATCATTAAACTTGTGATTAATATACAAGTGATTCCAATCCATTATTCTTAATTCTTGAATTACTAAAGTGTTATTAAGCAAGCTTCTTTAGTATTACAATCTGAGTGTGTTAATAGTGTTTGAATTCGATCCTGTCAAGTGGTATCAGAGCTAGTGTTCTCAGATTTCAAGAATTCTCAATGGATTCACAAGATGGTATGCTTGTTTCTAAGGTTCCCATGCTCAAACCCAATGAGTTTGACATGTGGAAAATTAGAATCCGACAGTATATGCTTCTCACGGACTATGCCATGAGGGATGTTGTTGAGAATGGTTCTGTTAGGGAAGGAGCATCAGGATCAGAAGGTGTTAGGCCTCCTCCCAAGACTGATGGGGAGAGGAAGCAAAGGCAGATTGAGATGAAGGCCTTAAGTATATTACTTTTGGCTATACCCAATGAGTATCAACATCAGTTCTGCAACTGTGCAGATGCTCATGCCCTGTGGAATGCCTTGGAGAAAAGATTCTCAGGGACTAAAAGTACAAAAAGGAATCAAAAGGACATTCTCAAACCGTAGTATGAGAATTT
>LUCG01014005.1:0-10988 GCA_001633085.1 Carthamus tinctorius | reverse complement strand
ATTAAAAGTAAACTAAAAGATTAATTACAAGGGTAATAAGTGTAAATGTTGAAAAACAGTTATTATTGAACAAAATAACCGTATTTTTGAGTTATTTCTTTTATATAGTAGTATAGATATCTAAAGTACCCTTTAACAAAGACAAATAAAGGAACTTTGTGGACCCAAATCAATTTGTTTCTAATCATAATAACAACCAAAATCTTCCGAATAAATGTTGTCATTCTCCTTAGATGGGGTATAGAAGATTGTGACTTGATGTCAATCACAGAGAAGATGCATACCTTTCTCTTCTGAGAGCAGGATTTGCATGATTCCTGTAGAAGTTCTTCAACAGTTTGTATCTTGCGATCCAAAGAAACCATTGCTACTCCAATATGCTCTTCAAATTTATCAACAACAGATTGCAATGTCAGAACCTGTGGCACAAGAACTTCGATACTTTTGCGACTCTGCTTCTCAGAAAGCAGAACCAATTCTTTCTCAGAACGTAGTCTTGCCATCTCAGTTTTCACTCCATTAAGACTCTCAAGGGCAGTCTCTAGCTCTTTCTTCAGAAGAATAATCGTACCATCACTGCGACCCGGGTCTCTTGAACTCCTACGGCTTGACCAAGTGTTCTGATCACATGGGGTTGTTTCTTTTCTCACATCCTCTAAAGTATTCAAATCTTTGTTCTTGATTCCTTGACTATTTCCAGTACCCACCTGCAACAATAAATCAATAAATTTAAATTCTAAAAACGCAAACTAAATCTTAAAATTTGACCAAAATATATATCAAAAAATTCCTCACCATGTGATCTTTTTTCAAGTCATCAAGCTCAGCTTCTTTCTGTGCCAGTTTTGCAAGACATCTATCTTTAATCTCAGAAAATCTGTTCACAATCACAAATGCACCAGTTGCATACACAGATATCTTCCTGATATTTTCCTCCCTTTGTTTGATTGCATTATTCAACTGAGCTATCATATGACTTTTCTCGCACAACTGTGATGACAATTGACGGATTACTTGATCCTTTTCACTGCAGTCATGTTGGTGTGCTTCCGCCATAACCAAAGTTGCCCCTCTCAATGCCCTCAACATGTCCTCCATTTCATTACCCTTACTTCTTGCATCCTCTAAACATGAGTTGAGTTCCTTTATTCGAGACTCCTTTTCAAAGATGCTTCTAATGATCATCTGCAATTGCTCATACACCGTAACGTCTTCAAGTTGATTTGAGGCATCGTCAAGTGCCTCATGGCCCGTGGCAAGAACCTCCTCGATCTCATTCGTCAAAAAGTCCCACTCTTTAGATAAGCTGTTCAATTGTCTTTCTTTTTCTTCGTGTTTTTCCCTTAATGTCTCGTTGCATTCAGTCATGACCTTTAACTTCTCTTCCAAATTCGTTAACTCCAGTTTCATCGCGGTCTCTTTCATGCTACCATCATTTACTTGCTGCTGAAGACTGCTAAGTTCTTCCTGCAAACAAACTATGACATCAGCAGTTTCGGCCTCAACTTGCTTCCGCACTTCGTCCATTTCTTCTTCATTGGATGCATGATAAGCACGGTCGGTTTTATACCACATATTCGTTCTCCTAGCTCTTTCAAGAGAATCCTGCATCTTGTTTAACTTTTCTTGCACGCGATCTGCTTCACTTGAAGGTGGCATGTTTTTTGATTCTTGATTAGAAATCTTATTGTTCATAGAGATAACTTTAAGCTCCTTTTCATGCAGTATTTGAGCATATTGCTGATTACTGTTTCTAAGATCTTCCAACTCATTAATAGATATAAGCTGTTGAGTCTCAAGAGCCTCGATGACAGACTTTGCTTCCTCGAGCTCCTCCTTCAGATATTTATATTCTTTAGTTATCAACAAATACTTCTCTTCAGTCGATTTCAAATCTTCCTCTGTTTCCCCACGGGATGACCTTTCTTCCTTCAGAATTATCTTTAAAATGTCTACTTCCAGTTGAAGATCCACAATGTCTTCAATGTGCTTCAATGCAGTTTCGTTCTTCTTTAAAACTGTATGAGATGACTCATCACCAACAGGATCTGCAGTTTCAGACGTCATTTGGATTTTATGCAACGACTGATCGCCTACAGAAGAAGCTACCAAAATTGGCTCCTGAAAAAGAACATACGTATTATTGTTCAAACGAAACCTTACGTCCAAATGGAGAATAATTGCTTCAACTGCATATTATAATAACTTGTTCATGCAAGGTAACGGTCTCTATCATACCAACAAAAGTGGAGGAGGGTATCTAAGGGGCCGTTTGTTAGCAGCTTAATGAGCTTAATGGCACTCATAGCTTATTCGGTCAGTTATACATGATTGTTTGGTGGTGGCTTAATGATATAGAAAGTGGCTTATTCAATAACCTTTTAGAAGGGAGTTTTATGCAGAAAGCCAAGTTTTTGTCCAAACATGTCTCTCCAAAGTAAAAAACATGCTCCTTCCATCTATGAAAAACCCTCCCAAACAAAAACCATTCCAATCTATACAGACAGATTAATCCACACAGACAACTTTATTCATACAGTAATTAATGGAAAACCAACCAAACAGTCCCTAAATGTTACCTTTATGACCTCAATACCACTACCATGATCATGCACTGCAGACTTCTGGTTTTCTAGTAAAGCATTTAGATCCGCAATTTCCCTGCAGAGTTTTGCATTTTTCTCTAAGCAAGAATTCAGGTTTATCCTGCATTTCTCCAACTCTTCCTGGCTCTTTTCCAACTGAAATCAAATAGAAAAATGTTCCAAATTTAGACCAATGATAAGTTTTCATATTTTATAAAGAAAAGAATGAGAGCAACCTCCAATTGAAGAGAATTGTTTTCTATATTGGCATGTGCAGCTTCCTGTAATCATTCAAAATCTTATAAGCATCTAAAGATAATAGGTAAACAGGAAGGGTTAAATATCAACATTTTCATCCCATACCTTTTGCATATGATTTTGCTTGGAGTTTTCATCAAGAAAGAGAACCAACTGGCAAACAAAGATTTTAGTTATGACTTATGAAGATTTTAATAACAAGGGAATCAAGACTTTTGATAAGATTTCACAAGCACCTGATTCCTCAGTTCAGATACTTCAGTCAGCAACATTTCTCTCTCACCTTCTTCATAAAAGTCTTGAAAACTAGAATACGAACATAACAGGTAAAGTGGATAAAATTGAAGCGTTTTTGCAAAATAAAAAGAGATCAACCAATGCCCCAACCCAATTGAACCTACCTCCTGAGTTGTTCAAGAAGCCTAATGTTTTCCAAAGCAAAGCGTGTGACTTCCGGGTTCCTATCAGCTTTTGCACGCAGCATCTGAATTTCTTCGTTGAGCATGTTATTCTCTTCTACCAAATAAGAGTCGGCAGGAATTGAGCCAGCAAGAAGAGACTCCATTCGATGGATTTTGTCCTCTCTAAACTTCAACATCATCTTTGTGCACTTGTTGTCCTCCTCTCTTTGACGAACCTATAAGCAAATTTCATGTTTAAGAACACAAGTGTTCCCAAATCCTAAGTTTGTTTCAACTTGTTACCCACAAACCTCAAAATCGAATGATAAGACAAATGAAGAAACAATTTACCAGGCGGTTTAAATGCTGTATTTCTGCTTCAAGCTGTTTAATAGAAGTTTCAGACATTTGCTCCCTCCTCAGTGCTCCAGTCAATGAAGTCTCTAAGGATTTCAGCTGAGAAGCAGGATGAATAAATGTAAATGAAAAGCACAATGCCAAATTACCATATTACAATAACATGGTTCCAATTCATTTACATCAATTTCCTTCACTTAACATTTTGTGGCTTCCAAATTAATTTCTCCTCGCATAGAGAAAGCGAAACCCAAAAACACATCTTTTCTATTCACAAGATCATACCAGATACACCCACAGTCTTAACGTGTCAAATGGTTGGAATAAAGTAGAAATTTGTCAATCTTTCCAATATCTAGTTGAGTAACGGGTATAAACAGTACCTAAACAGTTGTAAATTCTTGTGACTTAATGAAATGAGGTAGAACCGAAACAATGAGCTGCCTAGATGTTACTTAATATACCTGTTTAGAAGAAACCCTCAGGACTTTGTTCTCATGTCCAAGCATATTATCAGCTCTTAGCTGGTCCTGGTCCATTTCAAGTTCTTGTCTGGCCTCTTCAAGGACTTGCGGGCCAAATGTTAAAGACCTGGATATATTGTGCCTCTTAAGGATAGCAAGCTCCTCCTGATAAAATAAAAAGATGGTTACTTTACTATTAAATTATCTACATGCTCGTGGTTATGGATCCAATTTTATTTAATCTGGAAGTTACAAAAGGAAAAAAAAGTAAAGAATCACCTTTAGAAGTTGTATCTGGTGTTGAAGAGCCACGACATCTCCTGAAGCATCTTCATTAACCACAGCCTTCATGATGTAAAACAAGAATAAAATTTTCCAAATCAGAACATGAGTAAATATGCAAATTTGACCACATTTTATCAAAAATAGAAACTTGCTTACATTGTTCTGAATAAGTTTTGCACGCTGAGCAAACTTTAAAGTGTTTAATGTTTCAGTAGCAGAACTGATGGAAAAAAAAGATGGTGAGTTTATCGTTAAAACAGAAAGAAAACAAGAAAGACGGCCTATTAAAGAAACACAGATGTTAGTTAGAGGGAATCAACACAAGTTTTTTATCTAAACATACCATATGGAGGGACTAACATTAGCAATGATCATTGTTTTCGAGTTTCCACCTAGCGAGTCCTGAGAGCGTATTGTTGATTTAAATGAATAACCCAAATCTTGCACAAAATGGAAATAAGAGGTTTACTGTATTCACCTGTAGAAGAAACGTCAATCTTGAATCTCTATAAGGAACATGCCGTGTCCTTGCATTAGCACCGTCTACTAGAACCATTATTACATGACTACACAAAGATTTCACATTAAAAAATCTAACAAAAATGGGAAAACAAAGCAAGAAAAAAGGAACAGCAAAAGATACCACATAAAGTTGCCATACCCTAAAGTAGATAACGATTTGTTTATGTTTGCAGCTTCCTTTAAGCGTTCACCTTCAGCACCAGATGTTTTTTGCCTGTAAGTAGAGGAAAAAAGATTTGATGACACTGATCACAAAATGCATCAAAGAGTTAAGCTCACGAAAGTGAGTGTGAGTTTTGCTGTATATAAATATTATATACTTTAAAAATATATATATACTGGTCAAATGGAGCACCTTTCTGAACCAGCAAGATCAACGAGGTTTAGCCTCGCGAATCGCAGGTTGGACGTTGAGTCTTTCTCCCACCTACTTTCGATTACGCATGTGAAAACACTGTGTGAACGACTGCTTTCTCTATTCATATTTGTTGCAGCAACTCTCCTGTTTGCAGAACCCTATGGCAATAAGCATGGCAATGATGAGAGAGAGGTAAAGACAAAAAAAGTGATGCAACTTTATTAACTGATCGCAGCTTACCCGACTCAGAAGCCTAAGAATATCACCCACGGTGTGAACTTCATATTCCGTAAGATTTTCCACATACACACCCTTCTTAACATCCTCCCTTAGCTGAAAATAGAGACAATTAGCACAAGAAAGAGAACCAAATATTGCAAAACTTGAAAATGGGAAGGTCACTTACTTGCAAATTTGTAGATGAAGGGTCCAGGAGATCAGCAATTTGCTCATTGTAGATCTCTAGAAAAGAGCACTTGCAATTGTATGTTAATCTTTCATCAATTCGGCTTTCCTCTTCCTGAAGTATTCAAAATGCATTTTGAAGGTGAAACTGCTTACAGATAACCAAAAGAATGTGATCTAAAATATAAGAAACAAGTATGCAATAATTACCGCAATGATTCTAGCAAATAAGAACTCAAACATTCGTGGGGTCATTCCCCGATATGGACTAGGTTTTACTTCAAGCTCGTTTATCTCACCAAGCATTGTATGTGTCTTTCCACTTCCTGTCTACATAAATAAACAAATAATTCAGAACCCGTGTTATGAAATTATGTCTATTACCAAACATCTAAGTTCTAATATACTATTTGATTAAAATTTCCAATATTGATTTCAATTTTCAAGTACACAAAAGATATTGTAAGAAAGTTGCTTCATTTATCACCCACAGGCCCCAGTAAATAGTTATCTTAGAGACACAAAGAATTTGACACCAACTGCATATCAAATTACCTGCCCATATGCAAAGATACAGCTATTATATCCTGACAAGCAATTCTCCACCATCGGTAGACCAACCATCCTGAAAAGTGTTTCCTGCAGAAATTTATATTTTCTGTAACACACTGTAATTGATACAAGGGGTTACTTAGGAGAATAGCTTTTTGACAGATTTTTTTAATACATGACCTTCTAACATTTTTAAGAACGCCACTGCCAAACAAAAAATGTCTCCTTATAACACAAGAATGCCTCAAAATCAATCAGAAGGTCATGCATTCAAAAAAAAATCTGTCATAAGGTTATTCTCCTAAATAAACACTTGAAAAAACCATGTCCATGTACTAACAAAATTCGGTACTGATAGTACCTGGTCAATAGTTTCACATGCAACATGGTCAAACTTAAATCTTGTTTCTGGATGCCCAACCCAGGTCAGGCATTGTGCACTTTCTTGTTTTAAGCATCTATTGTAACCTTGAGTAGCAATCTCCATGGTGTTCAGTGGACGAATTCGTATCAAAACCTACAAATTGAAACCATATAAGCTAAAACTTAGTGATATTAATCAAATTACTATGAAACTAGTAATAGCATGTCTACATGAAAACTTACTTGTACACTGTGATCCATCCAGAATGATGGATCTTCTTTCATATCGAAATGGGGTACCTCGGCTTTATTTACAGTAGCGTAGGAATTCGAAAATCCTCTAGATAAGGCTGCAAAGTTTCCGTTGCTGCGTGGACCTCCACCACCAGCAGGAGGCCTTGAACTACCTCCATGTGACAGTCCCGGATTCGGAGGCTTATTCACACTCTTTGTAGGTGTATTCTGTGTAGAATTACACTCGGAGTAACCCGAACTGATAGCTCTCCCAACCGTTCTGCATGACCTAGGAGTGTTCATATTCACCACTTTCCCCTCATTCCTTGAATCCGACCCAAACGCATACCGATTCCTAGCCAGACCCCCTTGTTTTTCCGGAGTTCTCATCGGCATTCCGGATTCCGAATGCCTACTACCATTGACTTTCGTGGGCGTTCTATCGACTTTCGTGCCCTTGAACCCTAATTCTTGGTCTCGTTTACTAGGGTTCTGCACAGGTTCTTGAATTGTATTCAACGGTGGCCTAGAGGAAGAAGAATCAGTACCTATCTGAGACACCACCGATGATTCATGAAGTTTCCCATTTACCGGCACGTTTTCAGGTTCCTCAAAATCAGAGTTTTTACCAGCATTCCGACGCAAGAATTTCAAATCTCTCAACATTCTGATTAACAAAAGAAGAAATTTAAAACAAGTATAGGAATAGATTAACTAAATAGCACAATCGAAAAGCAATTATATACATATGATGCTGATGCAATGATGCATACCTAAAAGATGAAGTGAGAAATATTATTCCAAATCTTCGCCCAACTCCTGAAATTGTTCTCAAACACAATCAATACAAACTGTGATACATCATCGGTACCTTTAGGTCAACAAGAAAAAGAAGTACAATTGAATGCTAATTCAAAATCTTTCTCAATCTCTCTCTCTCTCTCTCACGCACATCAAGAATCGATAGTGTTGGAGATGTAGTGTATGATTTACGTGAGATATGATGATGAAATTTGAAATTGAGTAGGTGGAAAAACGTCTATGGCGCTTTGAAGGATTTGAATTTGGGGGTTAGGGTTTGTTTTTGAAAAAGGGAATAAAGGAAAGGGGGATAACTAGAAAAATAAAGAGTGTGATAATAAAGAGGCCCTACTTAACGGCTATATAGATGTTTGAATTGAAACCATCTACAAATTTTCTATCATGAAATGTTTAAAATCTTTTGAGTAAATTACGGATTTGGTCCTCGGTCCTCGTGATTTGGTGGTTTTTACGGATTTGGTTCCTAAACTTCAATAATTACGGATTTGGAGAGGGGTGGCTTTTAGTCAGTACCATCAAAAGACCAAAAATCGAGGTGGTCACTGTAAACCAGACTCCCCACCCCCAAAAAAGATCCATAAAACCAAGAAAACTCAGAGTGATCACTCCAATAACATCAGAGAATCCACTCCACAAAAATACCTACCCATATCCTAAATAAATCCAGAAGGGTCACATTTGTGCTCGTTCTTAAAAACGAGAACATCTCGTAAGAAGTCGAAAAAGCCCAAAAAGAAAATAAATAGGAAGACTAGGGTCCAAACAAAAGTTGGAGACAGGCATTGTAAAACAATGGAAAATACCTTCAAAGCCATACACATATCAAACCCAATTCAAGTCCTATGGATCATCGTTTGGCAAAAGAAAGACAAAAAAAAATTGGAACTTCACAGTGGCAAGTTAGCTAATGGATTCGGAAGACACTTTTGGAGGAGAGCAAACCTCATTCACTCATGAACTCACGGTACAATTTCCATGCATATTCTCTTTTTATTTCCACCTTGAGTCTTTTTCTTTGTCATTTTATTACTTGGAGACAAGTAATGTTTTAAGTTTAGAGATGTGATAACTATAAATTTTTATAGTTATTTATATCTCTTTTAGTATATTTATTGTAAGTTTTGTATGCCCGCGATACGTGTCACATAACACTACCAATGGGTATGTAAACCTATGGGTTANAATGGGTATGTAAACCTATAGGGTCGCACACAAAAGAATACGTTTGCTTCCATTTATAAAAGTAACCTGAAAAGTCATGATTGACAGTTAAATAATTATTCTTAAAGATTAATTATGAAATGTGTATAAAATGTAATTATGATAATTACAAGGTTTATGTGTAAAAACATATAATTATCTAGATGATTTAGATAATTATATAATTTACAAGATAAACATCTATCCTATTAGAGGTATAGATTATCTGGGAAATCAATCTATATATAAACAGGATAGTAAATCAGATTTTATAATTAACTGATTCATTCTCTAGATCTGGTTTTATACACTCATACACATAGTTTTAGGGTTACTTTTGGGCTAGCACCCGGTGGGATTTCGTGTGTTCGTGTGTGGATACCAGTAGAGGAAATTTGCCTTGATTTCTCAGTGCTTCAATCAACGACTATGAAAGCTAGAAAAGGTATATCCCTAAACACCCTATGGTGTGTTTTATTTGTTTTGAATGTCGATGGATCCGACGAGGATTTTATATCAGAAAAGTTTTCTGAATCGTAACCAAAATTCCTGATTTCCGCTGCGTTTTTCGGGTTGCGAATCAATTGAAATCCTTCATTTATTATATCTAAAATAGCAATTTTGCTTCCTAAATCCCCTTCTTTTGTCTAAATTAATGTTCTGAGCATTAAAAGTGAATTTTAGTATTTAGGAAGTATTTTACGTGTTTTTGGAGTATTTTTGTGAAAAATTTTGTGTAGTGACTTCAGGAGTGCCTACTGGACTCGCTGACAAGGGCAATTTCGGGATTTTAGTCCAAAATACCAACTTGGAGCATATTTGGTAATATCAGCTGCTCCCAAGTGGTGTTCAATCAACAAAGTGACTGATGGTGTTGATTAGTTGTAAAAGAGAAAAAGGTGCAAGGAATATCAATGATGAAGCAAAAGAAATGGGCCAAAAGCAATCTTTTGATGAAAGGTGGTACTAGGTTGTACATAAAGATGCTCTCCTCTCATGTTAACTTTACCCAAGACATCTTTTGAAGACTTTTGAAACCCATTTCTTAGTATAAATATGTGGTATTGGCAACAAAGGCTCAATCATCAACTCTTTTTTAGTTTAGTTATCTCAAATAATGCATGCTTGCTTCAAAGCAATGTTCCCATTAGCTTAGTTTACTTAAATGTTTTAGTTTAGAAAGTCATCTTAGTTTAATCTTCTTAGCTAGTTGTAGTGTAATCTTTTAATTTTCTACCTAGAAGTAATTTTTACATTTCAGCAAGTAGTTTTTAACTTTAAATTCGTAGTTCGTAATTTTCACTATTGTAAGTTCAGTGCCCACCCAGTCAGCAGCTGTGTTTTAATTTAAATTTCGTAATTTTTAGTATGACTTTTCTAAACTTCTTCTCATTTGTTTTCTCTACTTTTCTAGTTATGAGTTAAATATCCTTAGGGATGTAGGGAGAAAAAGTACCCGAAGTTTATTAAAATGCTTGAATACTTTTCGTATTTTAAATTTTAATTGTTTTGTTCATTTATAGTTCGAAAATACCCGAATGATGCAAACGAGTTGATCACTTGAATGTGTCTAACGTCTAGTCTTAACTCAGGGATGGTAGGGCGTCGTGACACGAGCTTGAATGATGCTAGGGAGTTCGAAAGAGTTTTTACGACACTAACGAGAGTTGGGTCAGTACAATGGACAATTCCCACCAAAAGGAGCGGACAAGCTACCTAGTGTTCCCATCGATGTCACTTAGAGCGATTGCTTAAGCACAAGCCTATAAAATCTGAGAGGATTCAACCGGGGGTCGCCACTAACTTAACAACTGAGTTTTTAAGACACAAATTCTACTAGGAAGTGTGAGTATGTAACACCCCACTTATAATTAGATATATTTAAAGGATTTTAGTAGTTTTTTTAAATACCTTTCGAAAACAATTTTTTTTTGTGAAGACTTAGATAGTAATTTAGTTATAATTGTTTTGTTAAGCATTTTGGGAATGTGTGGATAATTAGAATTCTATAGAAGTAGAGGGGTGAATTGAGAAACTTCCATGATACCTATCTGTTTACAATATCTGAATAAAACTCTAATTGATTTATCAGTTAAGCCTTTAACCCATTTAGTAAATCAAAGTCAATTAAAGAAAAAAAAACCTAGTCTACTCCCTCTCCCTCTCCGCCAATTTTTCAGCC
>LUCG01013990.1:0-33492 GCA_001633085.1 Carthamus tinctorius | reverse complement strand
TCTAGAAAATCTTGTGAAATGCAACTTGTAATCATGTGTTTTTGTAAAGATATGCTAATGTTCGTTAAATATTTTCTTGGTTCTATTTTTTAATTACAAGATAAAATTTTAAAACTTTTTGCATTGTTTGGTACACTACTATATCTATATCTATTCTAACATTTCAATTTGTGATATAAAACATATAAATTCATAAAATTAACATTGAGAAAAGTAAATAAACCAAAAATGAAAGTCATTTTAAGTTTTGGTTTTTGGTTTTTAGATGCTTCGCACCGCATCGCGCATGGGTATGTCGCTAGTATTAGAATAAAAACACTCTAGAGACTAAATCCAAGATAAATTTCAAATTATAGGGACCAAACCTGTAATTATTCTTGTCCTAATATCAGTATTTGTTTTGATAAGAAACAACTAAAATAATATTTCTTTTTAATCGTTATTAAAAGTTAAAAAAGTAATTGAAGTTGAAGTTTTCTCTTAATTTTCAATTTCAAAGAAAATCTAGAGAATTTGTTTAAAGAAATAAAAAATAGAGTCTCCATTCTTCTACTATAATTGAAAAAGGCAGTTAGGGTTATCATACAAAAAAATGGTGCTTATTTCATTTTAATGAATTGAGAATGAAAATGAATGGAGGGAGAGTTGAAGCTTGAATCATTTGAGAAAAATCCAAAAATACTAGAATAAACTATACACTTTTGGCTCTTAAAGGGAGATGAAGAAGGCCAATTCTCTAGATTGTCAAGAGTGGTAGGTATTTTCAGAAGAAATGCGACTCTAGAGTAAATACAAACTCATGTTTTCCTCTAAAAGTAAATAGTAATAATGGTCGGTTCCGTTTCTTCTCATATTTTCTTCAACTGTCCTAGAAGGCTAAAACCAATTTTGGCCAAATGATGTTATTGGTTCGATATCTGAAAGCCAATCATCGATATGATGAGGTGGTTTCGATTTAATTTACCAATACTTCTCAGCTCCTAACCCAAATCCTTATATGCTGGTTATTATCATTATATGCTTAATGTCGATACGTAAACACATTATCATAATCCTGTCATTACAACTAGTAGAGATGCCAAATCACAACCATTCTAATTACTTGACATCACCTTAGAAACCATGAATCTTGATATGATCCTTCTTCACTATGCCAGCCTGCACCAATCCAACAATTGCCAACCACATCATGCATATGCTTTGTTATTGCATTGCTAGCAAGTAAAAATCATCAACTAAAATCTACCTGAGTAAGAAAGCTGGAAACGTTCTTTCTTTGATCACCTTGAAGCTGAATGACCTTTAAACAGAGTATGAAGACATGTGAGAAAAACAGGGACTATGGAAGCAAAGCAACAAATATCACTGTAAGGTTACCTACCTGGCCTAGTTCAGGGTCCTGGACAACAGTTCCATTGCAGCAAAACTCCTTTTTCAGGTCCTTAAGAATCTTATTGTAGCTAAAATCTTTTTTCAACCCCTGGACAGTTGTCAAGCTTTTACGACCATTTCGCTGCTGAACACGAATATGGACGTACTCTTTTGACCCAGCACCAGAATCCTCAGCATTAGCTTCTGCAAACGGATCTACACAAACAAAAAATTCAAAGTAAAACTCAATACGCTTACTAAGACAAACCATCCTTGTGCAGGTTCAGATCTTAGATATCAAAAGACATAAATAAACAAGACTTGCCATCCCTCAAAATAATAATAACAATACAAGCTCACCCTGTCCAGGACGGAAGGTACTCACCAAAAGCAGTAGGAATCTGGATGTCGAGTTCAGACATGAAAATTAGCTGATAGAGTGAAATGGCAGCTGAAGATCCCCTTAACAAGATTATTGCTTGAATCTGAAACAAAAGCACATGTATAGTAAAACGAATAAGGGTTTGCTTTTATAAACAGAGCCACATAAGAAACAGATTAGAGAGCAGATCATTGGAGCGAATGAAGAGTACATTTTTATAGTATCGTGAGAAAGCATCAACAATTTTCAAAACAAAATCATATCACCAATCAAACTTATCAGAAGACAGGCTGCACCAACTCAAAAATGCTAGCTACATTTGTGTTGGTAACAACTAGTTGATTATCACATTTTAAGACAGCAACCATCAGAAAACCCACCTAGAAACTTTAAGTTACATGTCTGTAACCAGATAAAAAATAGAAACTCAGACCCACCTAAGCATCTTCTACTTGCCACCAACAAGATCATATAAAATAATAATCACACTGTATTGTGCAGCATCAGGTGCTAATCATTATTTGATACAACTACCTTTTTATTAGTAAACAAGAACTAAGATACTACACCAAAGATCAACCATACACAATCCCCAAATGAAAAAAGACACTTGCTCCACAACCTGTTTGCTTAGCAATCAGACTATAGCATACGTTCCTGTAGGCTGTAATAGCTAATATGGTTAAACAGACGAAAACAACTATAAGGGAAAGTTTTACTTCAATAGCTCTAGCTCTTTCGACCGTATGCACAAAACAAATACTACAAGTTCTTTAAACCAGAAGAAATTTATTGCTTAGATGTCAACAGCTGACCAAACCCCTGCAGGTCAGGCCCAACAGAAATTAATATTCTCCTTTCACTGTTCCTCTCCCACTTATTCATTAGGGTGAGCAGCTATGCAAAGAACACATAGAGCATGAATATAAGGTAGCTGAGATGTATTTGGCAAAAACTAACTGATAAGGTAGCTTATGAATGTAAAACGACAAAAATAAGCATGTTTAAAAATTGACTCTCCTTAGCGTTTGAAAAAGCTAGATTATAGTCCATCCAAACATGTACTAAGCTAGCTTATTTTTGCCAAAGAATGCCTAATAATTAGTATCTTTATCATCCACCCATACCATCTCCAAGATAATTAGTATATCCTTGGTTAGGATGAGATCAAGAGTTTCACATGTACATGTCTTAATTGGCAGTATGGTTTATAGGTTGATCTAGTATATTACTTGAATGCTTTGAAAGTCTTGATTTTCAGGATAGGTCATGCAAGATATAAAAAGATGCTATTTTTTCCACCAAAAAATCCCTAGCTCTAATTAGTTGTCTTTCATCAACAGAAACGTGAAAATAGATACAAATATTCGATGATAGAGTAATCAATCAGATAAAAAGAAGCCTAGAATAGTATATCTATGGAAGACTGAATGAT
Source organism: Carthamus tinctorius (assembly GCA_001633085.1). Lineage (NCBI taxonomy): Eukaryota > Viridiplantae > Streptophyta > Magnoliopsida > Asterales > Asteraceae > Carthamus > Carthamus tinctorius. Next base: position 30,304 of record LUCG01013990.1, on the reverse strand, counting down.
GACACATAGAATCAAATAAATAATCAGCTTAAATACATAGGATAGGATCAAAGATAAAAGTTAGGAAGAAAAATAAGACAAAGAATAGGTGAGCGAGTGTTTGTTCAATTCATATAATCATAAAAAGGTGTTGTTGAATTCAACAATACCTGACCGACGAGGATTAGGGGTTTTGAATGAAGAAAGAAACCCTAAAAACAAGGGACAAATCCAAGCAAGTCTTGAGAGGAGGAAAGACTGATTTTCATTATTTGTAGAAATAGTAATAATTTACATTACTAATCCCTAAGGATATTTTTACCCTTCAAATTTAATCATTTTCTTTCCAATATCTCATTATTGGCCCAGGATAAAATTTTATACACATAAATACAACATATATTTTGTTCAATTTCTAATTTACTCACTGAAATAGTTTAAAACCAACAACAACAACAATATAACTTTTCTATAAGTATATTCTATACGCTCTTTAGTAAACACTTATTCAGATAAGCGTTTATTGGTATTACGTATCTTACGATCTTTACTAATTGAACATGACAACCACCACGAATATTATCCGAAAAGACCCACAACAAGGACCGAGAGTCTTATCCGGTAAGCGCTTACCGGGTTGAAGACGCTTACCATCAAATTAATTTTGATGGCCGAGAATGTTATATGATAAGCTAAGTGAAGGTAATGTTCTTGCCAGTAAATGCTTACCTAGTAAGCGTTAGGTAATTAAATGACCCCTCGGTTTTTATCACCTAACAACTTTGAAGTTTTATTTTTTTTAACGTCAAAAATTCGATCAACAAATAAAACTCGAATCAAAGTTGGTTGTCATTTTCACAATTAATCCTTAAGACTCTATCAATGACTCCAGATATATAACCCTGATTTTTCTAAATGATGATTTTATCTTGATGCAGAACTGATATCAAGAAGGAAAATAAACTATCTAACATACATTCATCTATAATAAAAACGCAAAACAAAAAAAATACTACCACATTCATCTATAATAAAAGTGCGAAAAAAATACCACCACATTCATGTATAATAAAAGCGCCAAAAAAAATACTACCTTATAATTTCACACGAGTGAGGACAACATAGATTCTATTGAAGTAGTGATTAAAGACATGTAACACAAAAATAAATGTACTACTAGGATGGTTGGATAACGAATGTGGCTATTATGAGAAGATTTATTATCATTTATCACAAAATGTTTTAGAACGATATGTATATCACTCATATTTTTAATGAGTAAATATGCAAAAAGAGCTATGAGGTATAAAATAATTTATGGAACGATTAAACTACATATCATTGTTTTCTTTTATCAAAAGCAGCTAGTTGATGTGAGTGTGCAAAATAGGAAATATAAGTTGTAGTTTGTAATATAAGTGTTCTTATGATGATTACCTAACCATGGTGAAAGTTTGAAAGGATTTGATAAATGATCAACAAAAAAATAATAAAAAAAGTCAAATATGACATTGTTCCAAATAAAAAAATTTCGTATATGATATTAGAGGTGTTAATGAGTCGAATCGAGTAATAAGTTAGAGTTTAAGTCGATAAAATAATGCGAGGCTCGTTCTCAAATAATATTTTCAAAATAGTGTTCAAGCTCGAATATTTATTCAATGGTTGAGTCTGAGCTCGATGCTCAATTAACATAACTAGGTTATATGATATACTTAGAATTCAAGATTTATAAGCTCGTTATGTGGGAGATGGTTGATGAACTTCCCTCTGGGTCTTAAACCATATCATTTTCATTGGCTTTAGAGTTTTATTTAAGTTCGAATTTAGGTTTAAGCTTCTTCTTGCAGTTTTATGGAGAAGATGAATATTGAAAAAAAAAATCCAGAATGGCAAAAAAATCACCATTTTACCCTCAAGCTTTAACTAATGGACCTACCAGGCGACCGTTTGGTCTAGGAACCTAACGTTTAATATCACACATGAAGTCTAGAGGTCAAATCCATAAAAATCTGCATACAATAGATACCAAATCCATATTTTACATGTAATTTATTATATCTTTATTTCCGATAGAGATGATAATGAAATATCATGCATTAGAGCTCAAGGATTATCATTCGGTTAATGGTTATTTTTTTTAATGAATTTTAAAATGTTGTGAAAACTTGTATGCATGAAGTAATTACACGTATGATCATAAGGTTACGAAAACATTTTGATCTTACTAAAACACGAGAATACTCTTATCTTATGTGATAATATATGTGAGTTAACTTGGTGGTATAGAGATGATTTGACCCACAACTTAGGTCACCCATGTTATAGATTTATGTGATGAATTACGATGTCACATGCGATTAACTATAATAAAAGAGTGTTTTCGTCTTTTCTTAAAGTAAAATGTTAATGTTTGAAGCATTTCCACTATATTACATTTATCAACATCATTCTTATTTAAAATAATCTAATTAAAACTAGTATGAGCTATCTCATTATTTTTAAATGGGAAAATTTTAAATTATGATATCATATAAATTAAATAAGTAATTATACAAAAAAAATTGACCAGCATCTTTTGCAACATTTATGGCTTTGAGATGAGAATAGTACTTTCGCAAAATACAAGAGATCATATTTTGTGTTCTATCTTATATACGGATAAATTAAATGATTAATCAATTCCTCGATTGATATTTAATTTTGTAAGGTAGCATTTCCTTCATGACTAATGGTAGATAATTCATGCTTATATATTCAAAGTTTTCAAATCATGTGATGTCATTTTTACTATTATAAGCCGATAGAAACAAAAACAGTGGGTTGTGATGTCAAAGAATACTGCATGCTCTATTTATGGAATAACAAGAATGATCCAGTTCTTGTGTACTAGCCGATCAAATATAAATACACATGCACCCCTGAAAATAGAGTACACACATCGATCCAAATGGCAAGAAGAGCACACGAATTAGAAGTGGTTGCAATAGTCCTTGTTGCGAGCATATCTTTAGTACTTGCGGTAAAGGGTTTAACCCAAGTAAATTGTAGTGAGCAGATCAAGCAAAAACCAATGCAATTTTGCCACATGTTCTTGTCTAGGTTTGAGACTACGAATGTAGAAGAAGAGAAGACACAAGAAGGTTCGCTTATGCAACGGTGTTGCGAACAACTTCGAAAGTTGGACGAGGGGTGTCGATGCAAAGAAATAAGAGATTTTGTGCATCTACAACAAAAAGGTGGAGGATGGGATGTTCCACACATGAAACGACTATTAGTAGAAGCCCCAAATTTGCCAAACAAATGCAAAATAGGACCTGGGTTATGCCATATCTAATTAATTATGCACCTGATGGATCTTTTTCAACTTCACATGCAACATCTATAGTTAATAGATAGATTAATGATATAATAAATCAACATTGTATAATGTAAGCATCATTTCTGATGGCAAACATCAATAAACTTTTCTATGATATTAATTGTCAAATGGGATAACAAAACAATCTTTTGACTTTGCGAAAGTAGAATGGCCTAAAAAGTCCTTTGATCCTATTAAAACTAGGGCTGTGATGAAACACGAAATTGGCCACAACATGGTAACATTTGATACAAAGATGGTGCCATTAAATGATTGTGAGGAATCCTAGTAAATGTCCACAAATACCTCTCGGCGAAGCAGAATGTGGGCATAAATATTTTACTCTCTTTTATTGTCTTCCTATTTGTATTATTCAACAATTTGTACCTCTTCACCCCCCTCAAAAGTTTCATTAAATTTCCCTTTGCCAATCTAAAACGTTAGATCTACAAATTCTGGTGCCATGTCATTACCAAACTTGGTTACACACCATGGTGTTTTATTGCCGGAAAGGTGAGTTGCCACCCTGCATTTTTACAAGATTTGAATATGCTCCACTGCGCAGAGATAGAAGATCAGAATGAGACCCTTGCTCTACCACATTTCCATCTTGAATCACAGCGATAGATACAGAGTTTTGTATTGTGGAGAGACGATGAGCCACCACAATACATGTCCGTCCGTTCATCATCTTCTCAAGTGCTTCTTGAACTAAACTTTCTGATATGCTATCAAGAGCGCTGGTTGCCTCATCCAATAGTAGAATAGAAGGGTTCTTGAGAATTGCTCGAGACAATACTATTCTTTGTTTCTGGCCTCCCGATAGCTGCACACCCCTTTCTCCACAGTATGTTTCATACCCATCTTTCATTCCACTGCCATCCACAAGTAGTACAAGGTTATCCATGTCTTTACCAAAACTACGAAAGGTTCTATTTCAAATATTAATATTTTCAATGACATTCATCATAAACAGGTCTTAGGATATTGTCCTATTGCTGCTTTATAGCAGAATCAATGGTTGTTTGCTTTTTTTCCTCAAAAGTTAGGGTTTTAGGTTTGCATAACTTTTATGATTTATTTAAATGTTTTTTAGAGCAAGTGGAGTTTGTACCTTATGAATTCATGAGCATTGGCAAGCAATGCTGCATTTTGTATCTCAGATTCTTTAGCACCTGGTTTTCCATAAGCAATGTTTTCACGAATGGTACCTGCAAAAAGAGTTGGCTCTTGACTAACTAAACCAATATGCGATCTCAATGCTCGTAAGTTGTACTCCTTTATGTCTCGTTCGTCAATAAAGATTACGCCTTTCAATGGGTCATAGAACCTCTCTATCAACCCAATGATGGTAGATTTACCAGATCCACTTGGCCCCACAAGTGCGACTGAAGTTCCTTGTTTTATCTTGAGGTTCAGTCCTTTGAAGACCATATGATCCGGTCTTGATGGATAAGCAAAGAACACATTTCTCAGCTCCACATGGCCCCTTATGTTCTCTTTTGTAGAATCATGTCCATGTGAAGTATCTGGATCAATCTCACTTTTCTTGTCGAGAATTGCAAAGACTGAAGTAACAGCATTACTTCCTCTTGAGATGTCTTTAGTCATGCTTCCTGCATCAGCTATTGTATATGCTGTGAACAATAACACCAAAAATGCTTGAAAAAGCTTCTCTGGAGCTATTAATCCTTGTGTTAGTAGCCGACCTCCATACCAATATGCCAAGGCAGTTGAAGCTGTTGCCATAAACTTGGAGCTAAAAAGTCCGACCCCAGAATAATACGATTGCTTGATACTCTCCTTCTTAGGGCCTTCTAGTGTGTCCTTGAAGAGACTAACCACCCTTCTTTGAGAAGAGAAGGCGGTTATTGTTCTATGGTTGATGACGGCTTCACTTGCTAGTTGGCTTCCTTCCTTTTGAGCCTTCTGAGACTTTTCTGACAAACTCTTCATTAAGACACTTCTAGCATAGAAACTTCCAATGACGAATGGTTGTGCAGCCATCAACACAAGTGCCAACCTCCATGAGAGTACCAAACCTAATGTATAAGCAAAGACAACCCCAAAAAATGCTTGAGTTAGTAATGACAAACGGTCTCCTATAAGCGAACGAAGCATGCTAGCTTCAGATGATAAACGTGCACAAATGGCTGCACTTGTGTTCTCTTCTTGATCATACCAACCGATCTCAAAAGTTAAGAGCTTCTCGAGCAGCTTCTTTCGTACTCTCGTGATCAGCTTCTCTCCCATCACAGCAAAACTGTAATGTTGGATGACACTGGATATAAAGCTAAAAACTCCAAGACCTACGAATACAAACGAGTAGGTTCTTGCGTGATCCACAATGGAGGATTTTTCAGACTGGAAATAAACATGGATAACACCACCAACACAGTATGCGTTGATGGGTTGAATAGCACCGGAGCCTATGGCTCCTAAGCATCCCCATAAGGCTGTTCCCCACTCTGGTGCATTCATTTTCAACAAACGAAATTGAGAAGGAGCTGAATGCGATAGTTTTCTCAATTTATCTTCTTCATCACTATCATAAGAGGCGTTGAATTGAATGGAATAGGGTGTAGTAACGGAGAATGCTGGACTGAATGGATTCAGTAATGGGGTGCTAGGTGCACTTGATTTAACACTTGTTGGACTGGCTGCAATTGGAATTTTATGGGGACTTTGGGAACTACTTGATAAGTCCATGACTTCATTTCCTGGAGTTGATTGTTGCAACTGCACCATTTTAAAGTACTCACCACCACAATCATCTTTTTTACCATTCATCTGCATCAATTCAACATGTGAACCTGATTCGACTACTTTCCCTGCCTGAAGCACGTATATCATATCGACCCTCCTAATTGTTGATAAACGGTGAGCAATTACAATAGTTGTTCTCCCAACAGAGGCCTGGTCAATGGCTTTTTGCACAACTCGTTCAGACTCTACGTCAAGTGCACTTGTTGCTTCATCAAGGAGCAAGATTTTTGGATCTCTTATTAGTGCCCGAGCAATTGCAACTCGCTGCTTTTGGCCTCCAGATAGTTGAATTCCAAATTGGCCAACCTGTAAGTAATACAACACCTTATTATCAATTCAACTTCCATAGTATCATGAAGGAGATAGAGGTTTGAGTTTTGAGGTCAAACATCCAAATCTTACATCGGTTTCATACCCATCTGGCAACTTAACAATAAAGTCATGTGCATTTGCATCCTTGGCTGCTGCTACAACATCATCAAAAGGTGCCCCTTCCTTCCCAAACAATATGTTCTCTTTGATAGAAGTTGCAAACAGGAGTGGCTCTTGATTCACCACACCCATTTGGGATCTTAACCATCTAAGATGAAGTTTATTTATCTTGTGTTCATCTAACAAAATCTCACCCTTTATTGGATCATAAACCTTAGAATAAGTGACATAATTGTTGACTTGCCGGAACCGCTACCTCCAACAAGACCTGCAGTCTTACCAGCTGGTATCATGAGATTCAACCCTTGTAGAATAGGGGAATTAGGCCTCGACGGGTAGCTAAAGTAGATTTCTTTGAACTCAATTTTACCCCTCACATGTGATAGGGCCTTTCCTTTCTTATCTTCTGAGTCGATAGTTGGATTTTTATCGATCATCTCACTTATTCGATTAGCAGCACCTCTTGACTCTACAATGGCAGTAAGATTCGGGAGTGCAGACAATATGTTCCTATAAAAATGAAAAAAATCCCGAGTTTTAAATTATGTATGTATATATATATAGAGAGAGAGAGGGGGAGAAAGAGAGAAATAGAGAGATAAAGAGAGAGAGAGAGAGAGAGAGAGGTGTTATGTTAGAAAAGCTCACAATCTTCCCATGAGCACATTAAATCCAGCAACGAAAACATCACCACCCTTTTCACCATGTTTAGTAACGAGAAGAGATCCGACCCAAGCCTGGAACCCCCAGTTAACATAGATAATCCCCATGCTTCCCAACATGAGTCCTTTAGCAAATCCTTGCTTTATACCTAGTTCCATGGTGGTTTGAAGTGCATTGCCGAAGTTAATGATGGTTTGATGCTCGCCAACGTAAGAATAGACAGTCCTTACGGAGGAAATAGCTTGTTCTGCAATAGTACCCGCAGTAGCATAGGATGCAATCATAACCATTCCTACATCCATCATGAGCTTACCGAATCTCAGAGCAGGTACAAGGAACATTATTGAGAATGGGAGGGCAGCCAAGGTAAGCCTCCAAGATAGCGTAAAGGCGAATATGTGGCAGAAGAAGAAGGATGACAAGTAGGCGATAGTATCTGGTATCTTTTCGCCGATGGTAACTTGAATGGTATTGGAATCAACAGAGATGGTTGAAACAACTTGGTATGTGGTAGAGGAAGTAGCAGCTTGTTGGGTGTCGAAGAAGGAGACATCTTGTTTAAGGACAGATTTGAGGTAGTTGAGTCTCATTCTGGAAGTTTGTCTTTCTGCAGTCCTTGCCCAACAAAGTCCTTCTGCAAACACAATAGAAGAAGTTAAGGAAGGGGTAATTTACCAAAGTAATGATTGTAAGACACGTACGTACCAACAAAGGCAGATATGCCAACTGAAATTGCAACATAGAGCAACCTGAGGGAATACTGAAATGCATATATATTTTAGTTATTATATTAAGAGTGATGGGATTAGGTTAGGTAAGTGAAATAGCAAATGGAATGTTAGTTACCTTATCGACAATTGAAGAGGTGACAATAGCTTTTGGATCTCCGTATTGGTTGATGACACCGCTAAGTACGTACATCATCAAGGGGACTTGCAGTCCATCTCCAATACTTCCCAACGTTCCCCAAAACATGAAAAACATATCCAATCCATCGGCATACCTAAATATTCCATCTCTTTGTTGCCTATTTTTTTCCATTTCTGATTAGTTGATTATTCTACCACTTGAACTTATATATATATAGATACACAAAGAAGGGCATCTCTTCTTCGGCTCCTAAAAGAGAACAATTCCGCCGGCCTGCCTAGACTTGTATGACAAACTTGTTTAATTATTAATAAGTTGAGAGGTGTGTGTGTGTTTTGTTTGGTCTTGATATCACAAAGTTTGGCTAATTTTGTACAACAACTAGCTGTCATATGTGTGTGTTTTTTTGTATCTTTGACGTTACCCACAATTAACTAAGAAGAAGATGTCTATGTTTTGTTGACATAGACACATAGCAAAAAGAAATAGCAAAAAGAAATAGCAAAAAGAAATAGGTTATTTGTTGTTTGGGAATGTAAATGAAAGAAATAGCAAAAAGAGAGGGGGTATTATGTAACAAATTGAAATTAGAAGAAGAAAGTAGGTTGTTGATTTTGGACTGGTCTGGTCTGCTGCTCTCCGTCGTCGGCGGTGGTTGGTTGGTTGGTTAGTAGTAGTAGTAGTGAAAGTGAAATAGGAGAAAGAAAGAAAGAAAGAAAGAAAGAAAGAAATGACGAAGACGACGTTAGGGTGTGAAGCAGCGGTGGGTTCATTAGCCCCATCGAAGAAGAGGGATTACAGAGTCACCAACCGCCTCCAGGAAGGCAAGCGTCCTATTTATGCCGTCGTTTTCAATTTCATCGACTCTCGTTATTACAACGTCTTTGCAACAGTTGGCGGTAATCGAGTAAGATCATCCATTTCTATTCCTTTTACAAATCCATATGAAATTAGGTTGCTTTTGATTGATTACTCAACAGAAGAAGATGCTAATAATGTTTCTAGGTTACTGTATACCAATGCCTTGAAGGTGGCGTTATTGCTGTACTCCAGTCATACATTGATGAAGATGTAAGATATATATATATATTTCTTCTATATTAATTATTTTCTTGTATTAAAAAATATATATATATGAACAAAACCTGGATTTCAGAAGGATGAGTCTTTCTACACTGTGAGCTGGGCATGTGATGCTGATGGAACACCATTGCTAGTAGCTGGAGGAATTAATGGTATAATCCGTGTCATTGATGCTGGCAATGAGAGGATACACAAGGTTACCTCTCTCTCTTCTCTCTCTGTTTTATCTATATATTATGTGTTTGCACTCTCTCTTACTTCATTCATCATTATAATCTACTGCAGAGCTTCGTTGGTCATGGGGATTCCGTAAACGAAATTAGAACACAAGCACTAAGACCTTCTCTTGTGCTTTCTGCAAGTAAAGTAAGTCTCCTCATATCTATCTATGTTTTATGCTTTTCACAACTTACTTACTTACATACTTGAATCTGAATAGGATGAATCTGTTCGCCTGTGGAATGTTCAAACTGGAATATGCATTTTGATATTTGCTGGAGCTGGTGGTCACCGAAATGAAGTGTTAAGTGTGGTTAGTGTGGCCTGGCCTGCCATCAGATATTGTTTATAGAGATATATACTTCAAATCTTTTTCACTCTTTTTAGTTATCTTTACTATTAACAACTAGGTAGAATGGGTTTGATGCTTGTTTCAGGATTTTCATCCATCAGACATATATCGTATTGCCAGTTGTGGTATGGATAACACTGTAAAGATCTGGTCGATGAAAGGTATCATTAGATTTCAAATTTGCTATTACTGTTTTCAAACCTTCATGGCACTCTATCTATGGCATGTAACTGATATTTTCTGACTCCTACCTATAGTCTGCTTCACTGTTGCATTATATATTCCAGAAAGATGTGCCAACTGTTGAAGTCAAATTTATTTCCATCTTAAAAGTTGATAGTAATTCCATATTTTTTAGAACATCTAATGATGGTGAAAGGTAAGTACTTGAATTGCATTGACCTTCTTGCAGAGTTTTGGACGTATGTTGAGAGGTCTTTTACATGGGAGGAACTTCCTTCACAATTTCCTACAAAATATGTGCAATTTCCGGTAACAACTGTTTTTCACTTTGTTTTCTTTCAATGTTGTTTGCTTTTCTTAAATGGGCATTTGTCTCTATTCTAATCTGAACTCAACATATTCAGGTATTAATTGCTTCTATCCATACAAACTATGTCGACTGCATTAGGTGGCTTGGTGATTTCATACTATCCAAGGTGATGACTGCCTCATACCTTAGCTTCCGTAGGAAATTGAGTTTACTGCTGAGTTATCTTTGTTGATGTTTATAATTGTATATCTTGTTATTATTAGCATTCATGTTCATTTTGCTTTTCGAAAAAGGAGGCATGGTGATATTAGACTTCCTGCAGAATGTGTGTAGTATGGTCTTGTACATATATATCTAAAATATTAAAGTTTGTTTTGATTTCACTTGTCTAGAGTGTTGATAACGAGTTCATATTGTGGGAGCCAAAGATGAAAGAGCAGTCTCCAGGAGAGGTTTGATATCTGTCTTCGTCAGAGTCTTTTGAAGAGAGATATGCTGGTTAAATGGTGGTTGATTTTGTTATCAGGGCACAGTAGATATCCTTCAGAAATATCCGGTTCCGGAGTGTGACATTTGGTTTATAAAGCTTTCTTGTGATTTCCATTACAATACAGCAGCTATAGGTATGATAATGTCTTAACTGCATAAACTAGTAAAGAAATTTGTTGGGGGCAGTTGGTAAAATTTCTGATGTTGATTTTGAGGCATATATACTCCAGGCAACAGGGAAGGGAAAATATTTGTATGGGAATTGCAGACCAGCCCCCCATCTCTCATTGCAAGGTTTGCCTAGTTTCAAATATATTTTAAAACTGATTAATGTGAATTTATCTATCTAAAGATTGATTTGTGTGTCACAGGTTATCTCATGTTCAGTCCAAGTCTCCCATCAGGCAAACTGCCATGTCGTTTGATGGAAGGTGATGATGCCTTTTTGGTTTTGTAATATTGTTCTACAATGCATATAGTCTGTTTGTTTAGCACATTTTTTTACTTTGTAAATTTCAGCACGATACTGAGTTGCTGTGAAGATGGAACCATCTGGCGTTGGGATACAGTGGCAACCGCGTAAGCTTGATGGACCATGTTGTACCTTGCTTCTAGTGGTTGATGAAGTAAATGACTCTTTTTATCTTTTAGTGTGCGCAAATGCAAACCATGCTGCCTATGTGCATGGTGTTTGGATAGGAACTATTATATATAAGGAGTATTTGGGACTATCGATCATGTGTGCTTGGTGGTTTATGTATGAGGATGGTCCAGAACATCTAATACAACATGTCATATAGGCGGCTGCATTCACCAACAGTTTTAAATTTACACAATCTATATACCAGAATTCGGCCGATTTGCTTTTTAAAAAGAATGCATCCTTTCTATTTGAAATAATCTTACCTAGTTACTTTGCTGGTTTTGACTCCCTTAAAAATCTTGTAATAGAGCTAAACATGCCACACAACTGCATCCAACACCCCATGTCCATGCAATCCGTTTTTGCTCAAAAACCCACATTCAATTGTAAAAGCATATTACAAGCCTATAAATAAGCATAAACTATAAACCTCAAATTCATCACTGTTCATACAAAACTTCCGACCACCAGACTTTGGCACAAGGCTGGTATATACATATATATTGTGTGTGATTATATACATTAATCAATTAATTAATGCAAAACTATGTGACAAGGGACTGTATTATCTCCAAATTGTACAGCCGCAATTTACAAGGCGGAATTATACTTGAGTCTGCAACGTTGACAACAGTTTCTGCATACTCGCTAGTTTCTGAGCCAGTTGTTCCACACTTTGAAGATGTGGCTTGGAAGATTCAGAACTGCTTAATTCATCGGCAAGAGCTGCACAATTTGTCTGTGAATCTAACAACGCAGCCTCAAGTGAAGTTAATGTTGAATTAAAGGACAAAGAAGAACGTTGGCTATCTGAAGTCCCTAGGGAAGACGGACTAGAAGCATTAATATCTCTTCGCAGGTTATTTGGTGAAAAGATCTTGTCGAAGCCTTCACTTCCTGCAGGTTATCAGTTGCATAAGTTCCATATCATGTGTGTAGGTAGCTAACAGAGCAGACCAAACCAAAGTCGATAATAGGGTCTGGGGGTGGGATATATGCTTATCTACCCCAAAGAATAGAGCCATGAATACCTCCCCCAGTGCAGTTGTGTAAACAAAAAGGTAAAGGGAACAAAGACTACCACATATTATGCACAGGAAGGGTAAGAAAAAGTAAAGCACAGTTGCACTGAAACTTGAAAAAGGGAAGGCAAGGTGAGGTAGTATCTAACAGTCTAGGAGCTTGAAAATGGCAGAGAACTTCAGACTCATCTATAAAGTAAAATGTGTGTATCATAACTCAAATTGGTCCTTCTTAAAATATAAGTTAGATGAGAACAATCACAAAGCTGATATCCTTTCCCCTAGGGAGCCACATACAGCACCCATGACCCAAAATGGTTTCTAATCATTTTTGTTGATCCTGTCCTTAATTTAAGCATACACACAAGTTTGAATCAAGGAACCTTGTTCTGTTTTCAGCTTATTTTGTTCACCTCACACACTCTGTTGCATTGTGTCTTTATGTGAAAAAAGAAAAGAAATACTTACCAAGGTTGCTTAGTTGATCCATTGCTGTCTGACCAACTGATCCTTCTAGCTTCAACACACGCAAAACCCCAGCAGTTATTCTCCCCATGGAATCAACTTCTGACTTACATAGTTGAGCAACATGTTGCAGCTCATCCTTGCTTACAATTGCCTCAACCTACAGGGTACCAGTCATCATCACTACACATATTTGACTACATAATATAGTAATCAATACAGTATAAGCAAGTAACAAGTAATCACCGGATGTTTCACAGAAAATTTTAAACTTTCCACCACCCAATTATTGGCACCATCATCTTCAGATAACACTATATCAGCTTCAAGATCTACCCCACCATGTGACTCGACAGTTTGCTTGTGCCCGTTTGTGGCTACAATTCCCTTCTGCTGCTGGGGTTTTAACGTCTTCAAGCCTTCAACGCCGACCTACAAGCACATAAAGTAAATCAAACTCTTCACCTCACCTAGAATATAGCAGCAAAGTGTTTTCGCAGTCTCATTCTTAACATGCTATAGTTTAATATTCCCAAGCATATTCATTCCAGCAGAAGGAAAGATCAATGATCAAATTAAGGTACAAGTAGCAACTTTTCTTTGACATTAATATGTTTATTCACAAGACCAATTAAAATTTTCATCATATTCATATCCACAGTTTTATGTGCTTTTAGCATGTTCGAAATCTTTTTTTATCAACACTATAATATATATATATATATATATGAATAAACAAAGCTAAATTATAGAAGTGAAGCAAATGCCCACCGTCACTGATTCAAAAGGATACTTCTGTGCTCCAGGAAAACTCTTTTTGCCATTCGCAGAGTTATTTTTGCTGCTGTTTGCTTTAACTTTAAAACTCTCAAAAGTTGTGTGCCAACACCTCTCTTCTCTGTAAGAATCATCTGAACTGTAGAACCACCATCTTTCTGCCATCTCTGCACCCTCCAATGCAAATAACCAGTCCTTCAATTCTAGTGATATATCTACATCATCCGGTGCACCCAAGTGCAAGTAACCACTATGCTTCTCCTCCATGCTTTCACCTGAGAGGGGAAACAAGGGGAAAAATTTTCAGAGCACAATCATCGATAACTTTTTTGGCAATCGAAATAGATGGAGGTTGGAAAGTGAAAACCATTGCATAATCGACAGCTTACTTTTAGAATTCTCTCTGAAATCCTGAACAAGTAGAGGTGATGCTTTGAAAAGTTTTGACAATGGCCCAGCAGATAAATGCTCCAAACCCTTGGAGAGCCCAACCCCAGGACCACCATCTGGTCCTAGAATTCCAAAGCGGTGGAGTAGAGCTTCAGCATAATTCATTCCTCCTGCAAGGCGTACACCCGCAATACAAGCTGTCACACTTAAGCTATGACACTCTGTATCCTGTGCATTATACGGAATAACATGCACCATGCGTAAATTCAAAAATGGAATTGAGGCAGCACTGTCATTTGCTTGATGAATCCTTTTGTTTTGCACCCAAAAGACAGTTCTCAATTTAGGGTTGCCATTTGGAACAGGAAGAAAATCTGAGGTAGCATCTGGCATTACACCAGTTGCATTTATAGAGCTTCTCTCAGTCTCTGCACACTCCACCTGAACTTTGTCCCACCGTAAAGTTGATGAAATGGCCATGGCACCACCCAAGGTTCTATGAGTAACTTCCATGAACAGATCTTGCCCAGCAAACTGAACTAGAGGCATTCCCTGAATGTCCATGGAGGAAGATTCTAGAAATGTTAGCTTTAGGTCCTTAACTGCTAAGATAACAGCAGTATCACCAGGAACTTTTTCGATCAGACTTCCATCACAAGGTTCATGCTTCACCGCTTTCTTATGTTTACTTCTTCCAACCATGGCCATCTTCTCGCTGACCATACCAAAGTAGGCATAGAGATCCAACACAAAGAATAGTTGCTCAACCGAGGTGTTGGACAAATATTGTTCACAAGCAACTCCTACTCTAACAACACCCCCTGGGGGAGGGACATCTATTAAAGGGCTTCCATCTGCTGTTACCATTGCTACCTGGATGCAAGCACCTTTAATCTCAACACAACTCCACAATTCTGAGTGCAAAAGAGAACCACCAGCTCCTTTCGATTTATTACATGTTTCCAGAGACAGACTAAGGAGAGAAGCTCCAGTTGTCCATTTTTTCTGGCTGGCATCAATGGGTTGCCCCTTCCATAGACAGAAGCATGCTGGGTCCTTCTCAAGATTGAGCATCTTCAGCCTCAGGGAAGGTGACTCGTAAAAGAATAAGTTATCAATATGAAGCCTTGCTCCAGTAAAGGAGCTCTCATATACAGGGTAGTTGTTGCAGGAAGGAGACTTAAGCTTTTGGTTTTCCAGTGGAATAGTGATATCTAGTCCTTTCACATTGACTTCAAGGGAGTTCACAGAGAAATCTAGCGAAATATCACCAGGATTAATCACAATTCCATCAGCTAGTAAGGATGATATTCTTAGACAGGACTCTTCTTGAAGATGTATCTGAAAATGAATTATGGTTTTTCAGAACTCATACAAAAGAATGTTAACTGGTGTGTAGCTATACAAAATGCATTACCATAAGAGGCTGGCAGTTGATGACGGTTTGTGAACAAAAGGATGGTGGAGTAGGAGAGGGCATAAACTGAAGACAATGGAGGGACATGAGTGGAGCATGGTCACTTAATTTCCTTTGCTGATCCCCTAACGGATATATTGGAGGACAAAAATTCGTTGCTGGTCAAATAACAATGGAAGACATTAGTCTTTAGATGAGAGAGATAGTGTATGCATATCAATAGCCAATAATTTTGCAATAAAATTAGTACCGAAATCGGGAATGTGTAATTGTTCCTCTGCAGCATCCTGCATACTTGGTTGCACTAATGCACATGGCGGGCGAGAGGAAGTATCCCTGAATTTTATCAACATTAAAACCCATTATAAGGTTATTACAACATTAAGAAAAGAACTATTAAAAAACAAAGCATAGTACTTTATGGTGTTACCATGGCTTCTGATTCCTTCTATTAATTAAAAGTAATCCATAATCATCCGGTTAGGATCGATCTAAACCAGCCCATTATGTATATGATTCAACATGCCAACAATATAGCAATTTTTTTAAACGGGTATCCAACGGGTTCCCTGCCGGGGATTCCTTCCTCTGAACCCGTCGGGGTGGGGTCAGGGATGGGGGATGCATTACCTGCCTCATTTCCATCCCTATTGGATAGGCTATATGTGGAACACTTTAGTAATTAACTAATTATTAAGAGGTCAGCGTGTGTGGGCCGTTTACCAAACGCTTACCAGGTAAGCGCTCACCGGCAAGGACATTACCCTCGCTTACCTTATCGTATAACTTTTTCGGCCATCAAAATTGATTGTTAGTAAGCGTCTTCAACCCGGTAAGCGCTTACCAAGTAAGAGTCATTTCCATCACTTGCCGAGTAAGACTCTCGGTCCTTGTTATGACTCTAACAGGGTAAGATTCTCGGTGGTTTCCATGCTCAATTGGCAAGGGTCGTAAGGTAAGTGATACCGGTAAGCGCTTACTCAGGTAAGTATTTAGTAAATGGCCCCTAAGTTTTTGCAGCCAATCATTATAGTGTAAAGACAGCACAACCATGTAGATAATAAGTACTAAATGCGTCCCTGCTGAATTGTCAAGGAAGAAATCATAATATCAACGTAAAAAAGAACCCTCTCCCAGTGATGCCAACAGGCCCATACGTGCAATTTGAGTGATAGTCTAGGACAATCTTTGAATTTTACCATAAGTTCTCCCTAAAACTTAGAAACACCAAACAGAAGCACAGAATTTCTGGACCAAGAGATTCAAAAGTTATCATAAACCTGATATGGTGCAAATACTCAAAAGCTGAATAATGTATACAAGAATCACTAATGCTTTGAATTACATGCCAGTCAGTAGCTAATAACAGCATGAGAACATAAATCAGATGTGTAAAAAGATATATGTGAAGGCATTATACCGCAGAAATAGTCCACCAATCATCACTTGAGTTAAGCATTTGGCAATTTCCCCATCAGAAAGGCTGGCCTGCAAGGGCAAATTGAAACTGAAATTTGAATCTAGAAGACATGATTTATTCCCACAAGTCAAGTAGGCTTTACAGTATGACAGTCAAGGAATGACATAAAGACACATCAATAAACATGATCTTTTAAGTGTCATGAGAAGCTACCCGAGAAAAGAGAAGTGACTGCATCAGAAGTTCTAACTGGAAGTCTGCATGTACAAATAGAATGGTTAGCAGCTGTTGATAATCATGTTCACCTTTTTTTCTATTTGTAATGGAAGTTGTTATATACATCTAGCACATAATCAAAAGCACCACCGATACCAGATAAATGTACATAACTCTCTTTGAAGGTAAAAATAAAATTTCCTCAAACCAAAAGATGGATAGGATAAACTGTAAGAATTCACAAACCAGTATCCTTGATGCAAAAAAATATATGGTCCACCATAATGGAGACTAGTGTACGCCCTGCAGCTTCCGCTGATCGCTGCCAGAAAGGGAGTTCCTTATAGCGATCTCATGTAATAGTGTTCTAAACAATTTGCAAACCAAATAACAAGAAGAAAAAAAATCAAACCTCTTGAGCATTTGGATTTACATCTCCTCTATTCAGACAGACATACAATCCCGTAAAGAAGCGAAGAAGAGCTCGAAGCCCTGCTCACATTTGTAATGCCAAACGGTTCAAAACACAGTAATGGATTAGCAACAAAGCACAAAAAAGGAACCGTACTGACCTGGTTCACTCAGAGCTGGGCATACGGCTTCGGTTATATGTAACTGGAGTTCCAACCCTAGTGGACTATTAAGCTCTGTCCTTTGTATGGTAATCTGGTTATATAAACAAAGGGTAGGCATATGCAATTCAGATGATGATTCCCGGAAAGAGAACATCCTTAAAGCTACACCGAAGTTCATAAACAATCAATTAAGAGGATTAAGTTTGTATTACATATGCTTCTCCAGATATTCCTTCAAGGAACCGCTCCCCACCAAAGAATACACGCTTTGCACCATCGTCATCCTTAAATGCACCTTCAGAAAATGCTGAAAACATATCAGGGTGAGGCAGGAGGTCGATGGATAGATGCTCCCATTCAAGCTTCTGGTGACCAAAAAATAAGTATTATAAGTAACATGTTGTGAAACCAATGCAAATGAGCAGCATGAAAGGCAAAAACTACAAACAATATGCACTATCGGAAACTTCCAAGATAGCAATAATGGGATCAGGTAAGTGGCAATTCCAGAGCTTGGACATCACTACACAGTCAAGATCCTTCATTGTTCTAAGTAAGCCTTCAGTTACCTGATGGGCAGTATACATTCTGTGACACTTGCTGCATGCAGGAGGCAAATACAAGGATAGATGATGCTGGCAGAGGCAGAGTCAGGGATTTTGGTTAAGGGGGTTCAACCTTTTAAGTTCATACTTTGCTGTAAAATAATAACAACTAACTTTGTATACAAACAAAAATAATTTATTTTAACAAAAAAAAGTTATCTTACTATCTTAGACTAACATACCAACCTTCCAATTACTAAAATCACAGTCAATCCATTTCTCATGAACTAACCTGATATGACAAAAATCATTAGTCAAAGCTTGGATACATATGTTTTTTTCCCTCTTTAAAAAAGAATGTGTGGTCATGATTCAATAAGGTCATAAGAAATTAAGAGCTACATCTTTTAAAAATTCAAACAAATTACAAATTACATATTTGATATTTGAAAAGTTAATATCTCCCAACATCAACATTTACATTCAATTAAACCAGGGTTTGAGTTTTTTTGGGCCATTTAGGTATATAACCTTAAATGAGAATTTAATTAAATCCATGACCTCCTGACCTATTAAATAGAAAATTGCTTTATATTCATCAGAAAGTCATGGACTTACTAGAACCTCGTTTAAGATTATACACCTAAATATACCCTTTTTTTAACAACAAAACTTACATGTTTCCAACAACTAGACATTTTACATTATACAATTATATTTACATAATTACGTTCAACTCTAAGACATTCATATAAACTTAATTAACTAGGTTTAAATAATTCAGTTTATTTTAAACTTTTTTTAAAGAAAACCAAATATTAGTAAATACTAATTAACTTACTTACAGGTCGTGAAAAATGGTGATGATCACTAACATTACAGATCAAGAATGGAGAATCAACAGGCAGCGATTCTGGTCATCACTCACCAAGGCACCAGTGAACCTTTTTAATGCATAATTTTTTACCTTCTGTGAATTGTGATGGGATATTGTGCCAAAACTCCGAGTATGTGTATGGTTGGAGGAGGCTTGGGTCTTTTTAGTAAGACTAAAATAATTTTTATGTACCAATTCTAATGAGATTAAGGTAGATATTGGGGGTGGGCACCAACTAGCAGAAACGGGAACAAATTGAAAAGAAGGTAACAAGAAAAAATTACTTTGAACACATAGATGAACTTCTTGTCATTTGAAAAGTCCCTGGCTTCCTTAAGGTTTACAACCTGCTACAGGGAACCTCCAATTAATTATCAAGCAATAAACCAAAGACAAAGAGAAAAGCCTTAAACTGAGTGCATTGTTATAACATAACCTGCCAATTCTCATTTGTGGTATAGAGCAACAGGTTGCGGATAGTAATAGATGCCATTGGCGATGCCCTGATTGACAAAGATACATATTCATAGGAACATGTGACAATGTGTAAGCAATAGAGGGAAGCAAATATGATTGCATGTATTGGGATCTCAAGTGCAAAGAGCAGATAGTAGATTATCATAGAGGCATATTAGGCTGAAGGGAACTGAGGTCAGAAATATACCAAGTTGCTCCTCCGCGTCGTCTAGCACCCCCATGAGTCTCAAGTAAAAGATTGACAGTCCGTACTTCTAATGTCATTCCGTCTGCAATCTGATAATAATATGTTCATCCATACAAGTCTTAATGAAATAGTTAAAAGCTGTAATCATATTAATTGCAAGTGACTAGCCCAGGACCCTACACAAAAAAAAACCCAGCTTGCACCTATCACCGAAACTCATGAAGCAATAATCAATCGCGGATGCAAATGGACAAAAGACTCCAAAAGCTCATTGATGATGGAAAATGGTGTAGAAACAAGAGGTGAAGAATGCAGCATAGAAAGAGACTAACCTTGTCGGCAAATCCATATCCAGTGGTTTTTGCAGGAGTGGATGGCGTGTGTGCACTTGAGGAAATAAACATGGAGATCAATAGTAGTAGTAGTAAGTTGAGAGACTGTAGTATAAAGGAGTAATTTTTAGTGTGAAGATCGATGATATTCAGTTACCTGCTGTCTGGGGTCTCCAAATCGTCATTTTCCTCCAATACTAAATCAAGCTTATCGATTTGCACAACAATGGGATCAACTTGTACATTGCTCAAATAAGGGAGCTGCGAAGTAGATGATATATGTTATGTGTGTATAGATTAGAAACTAATAAATGGAAGATATCTATGAGAAATTGAGTTATATACAATAATCTCTAACTTGCCGACTTTGGCGGTGGTAACATTCAATGCCGGGGGCAATCCAAGACTTGCGTGCAAGGCATCACCGTTTATATCTGCCAAAATTGAAATCAAATAGCAAATTGAAATCAAATAGAGTTATATCTTTGAACGGAAGTAGGTAATAGGGGGCAAATGAAGGAATAATTGAAGACCTAAATTGGAGAGCTGAACAGTGCGTCCTTGTAGCTTGAACTGATCTCTGGTAAAAGATTTAAGCCAGTACTTGAGAGTGTACTCCAGCGCCCTTGCCAGTATGGATTCCATGTTAATTATGACTCCTCTATAATATAAATAAAGAAGAAGTTCCGGTGGAGTAATAATCGCCGGAGATATCGTAATAATCGCCGGAGAGGAAGAGGAAGAAGTAGGAAAGGGAAAGGGAGGTTGATGGCCGGGATCTCGTAGGTGTCAGTCAGCAGCTGGCTTTTTTAGATGATATTTTTTTTCTCTAAAAGCTTTTACTTCCAAAATCATCATTATTTTTTTTTTATAAGGTTACCCGGGTTTGTCCAGGCTACATCCTTGGTAATTTTTACCGAGAGCTAAAGCATGCTTTCCTGGGATTAATACTCAGTGGCTCCTGATTCCTCACCCCGGATTCAAACTTGGATGGGTTTTTCTCTCAACACCAAGTCTTAACCAGTAGGCTGCTCCATTGGGGTTTAAATCATCATTATTATCTTATTATTATAGATATTGTATTTTTCATATAAATATTAACATACTTTGCTCTTATTTTCTAGGCAATGTTTCTTGTCGTTTTACATAAATAACATTTTTTATTTTGGTTTATTAGCTATAATTTGTATCATATTACTCTTTGATGATGAATTTGGCCTTAATAACTCTATCTTAACAAGAATAAATAAATATTTGGTCTTAAAATAATATTACTACTTTTACGTATAAAAATATATTGTATAAGATAAGATTTTGTGCTACTCATCAAATAGGCCGTTGGTTCTTTTATTTGAACTATTATTTTATGTATACATTTTATCTTTTACATGTTTACATGTTATGAAGAATGGAACCGCTTGCTAGATCATTGGGTTTTCTTGCCATCCATGAACATATATATACTTTACCCAATTCATTGACTTTTCTTTGAAAAATATATTTTCTTAAACTTAGGCTTTATAATTTACTGGATGGACTCTATGAAAGAGGCAAACTCATCAATTCGTTAAATCAAAGCTCAATATGTGATCGACATTACTGTTTATGTATATGCACAAGTCCTCCGGGATGTTTAGAAGATTCGATGTTGAACGATCTCAAGGGTCGGGTCGGGCCCAAACAACAAATACAACCTCATTAGAAGAAATCTAACACATCACATGTTTTGAGCTTGGAACTTGGGAGTGGGAGGTGTCATTTTCTTATTCAGAATATGGGTGGGTGGGTTCCTTTTACTTCAGCCAAATATAGAACAAATGCATCTTCATTTTTTAGGATATTTTATTTGGATGGTAAATAACTTTAAAGCCAAACCATCACCAAACTCTTTTTCTTTCTTCCTTTTTTGTATTTTGTAATTGATTTGAACTTGCATTTTTAATGAGTTTTGATTTCCAAAAAGATTTGGATATTAAACAAATTTAAATTTATTATAAAATTAGTTCTTACAAAATGGTATCAAATAACAAAATGTAACATGTTAAATGGGTCAAACTCCATTTGTATAAGGTAAAAAATGCCTAATCATTTTTGTTGGATAGTTATACAATTGTTTTTTATATATAAGAGAAAATGTTCAGAAAAACCAAACAAAGTTTTCCATTTTGATGGTTCGTTTATCTAAAAGAATGTTTATGGAATTTAATCTTTCAAAATGGTTTTTCCAATAGTTTATAAATTTAATCATTCATAGAAAAATGGGAAAGTTAATTGGGAAACAACATTTCTATCTAAAATCATCTTTCATAAATACATTTCTTGGAATTGAATTAACGTTAAAACAAATTCAATGATAAGAACACATAAAGAGTTTGATTCAAACATGAGAAAGAAAAAGAAGGAAAACACTAAAACTTAAGCAAGGTAAAGGTTAGGTAGAAGATGGGAAAACCTCAACAACATTGAATATATAAGGCATTTCACCATGCATCTTCCCAATCTACCATTCCCTTTCTTTTACACAAAACAATCACACCACAGCAAAAATCCGATATATAACCTGAAGCGAAAAGGCGTTTAACAGAACTTGGTTTCTTGTTTTGATGAAAATGCAATTACATATATCTCCAAGTTTACGACATGTTACCTTGTTACCCGGGAAAGGTGTGAGGGAGTCGATACAACTTAAGCTTGGCTCTCGAAGGTTATCTTACAAGATGCTTCTCTATTCACTTTTGTTATTCACGTTCCTTCTTCGATTCATCTACGTCGTAACTACTGTTGACACCAAATGCTCCAACCTTGGTATATATATATATGCATCCTACTTAATGTTTCTCCTTCTAAAAATACACCTATATATACATATATATAATATGCTACTTGCTAGTGTTTGATTTGTTAGTGCATATATACCTGGCAGGTTGTTTGGGGGGAAAACTATCGCCCAAGATATTAAGGGGCAGGAACCTTCAATCAGCTTCAGCTGTAATATACTAAACAACCCATGCAATCATCATAATTTGTCATATGAGAATGTTGAGGCTAATAAAATTGTTAATTTGGTTTCTGAAAGGTCCCACAAGTAATATATGAAATCTTGGAGGACCCATCAAGCCAAGATGAGATAATAGGAGGGCCTGACATTCCTCAAACTTTGGAAGAATTTGTTACCAGTATCAAAGGCAGCAATAGACTAGATGCGAAGACCTTTGCCATCAAGCTTAAATCCATGGTAAGTATGTGTATGTGTGTTAATCCAATATGTACGTACCATAAGAATCCTGACATATATAGTTACAATTGTTGTTTTCAATTCTTAGGTAACACTTCTTCAACAGAGGAGTAGGACAGCAAAAATCAAAGAATACCTGTACCGGCACGTTGCATCGACTGGCATACCCAAACAGCTCCATTGCCTTGCCCTGCGGCTAGCCCACGAGCACGCCACCAATGTCGATGCTCGCCTCCAGCTCCCTTTGCCTGAGCTTGTTCCCGCCCTCGTTGACAACTCCTACTTCCACTTTGTTCTTGCATCGGATAACATCCTTGCAGCTTCCGTTGTAGCAACATCACTAGTTTACAACGCGTTACGACCTGAAAGGGTAGTGATTCACATAATTACAGACAGAAAGACTTACTCTCCCATGCAGGCTTGGTTCTCGTTGCACCCTTTGGCACCTGCGGTGGTCGACCTCAAGGCACTGCACCATTTTGATTGGTTTGCAAAGGGAAAGGTCCCAGTTTTGGAGGCCATGGAGAAAGATCAAAGGGCTCGTGCTGGGTTTAGAGGCGGCTCATCAGCCATTGTGGCTAATAACACCGAAAAACCTAATGTCATTGCTGCAAAGTTGCAAGCCACGAGTCCCAAATACAACTCACTTATGAACCATGTTCGAATTTATCTGCCTCAGGTATAAATATTTAGTACAACAAATTATGACTTAAATATAAATGGAGTTAATTAAATAAATGGTGATGTGTGCAGATGTTTCCAAGTCTTAAGAAGGTGGTGTTCTTAGACGACGACCTTGTGGTTCAATCGGATCTATCACCTCTGTGGGAGATCGACATGAAGGGAAAAGTGAATGGAGCTGTTGAGACATGTAGAGGTGGTGATAAGTTTGTGATGTCAAAGCGGTTCAAGAGCTACTTGAACTTTTCACATCCCTTGATATCAAACAACTTTGATGCAAATGAATGTGCTTGGGCTTATGGAATGAACATATTTGATCTTGAAGCTTGGAGAAAGACAAACATAACACAAAACTACCATTACTGGATTCAAGAGGTCAGTGATTCGATAACACACACAGACAATAAGAAAACAGATGTACACAAAGTTTGACTCTTTGTTTGTTTGTGATGCAGAACTTGAAATCAGATCTAAGTTTGTGGCAGCTAGGAACATTACCTCCAGGTTTGATAGCTTTCCATGGTGAAGTGCATGTTATCGATCCATTCTGGCATATGTTGGGCCTCGGATACCAAGAGAATACGAGCATAGCAGATGTGGAACGTGCTGCCGTCCTTCATTTCAACGGGCGAGCAAAACCTTGGCTAGATATAGCATTTCCAAAGCTTCAAAGGCTATGGACCAAGTACATCAACTTTTCAGATAAGTTCATCAAGTCCTGTCACATTACAACATCTTAACAAGGACCACCAATTTCGATCTATCTTTTTGGTATGTCTATTATACTAAAAAGGTTTTGCATTTTGTTGTGGATTGTCGTTTTCACTCATTTATTAGCCCATTGGCTTTTCCCCATGTATATTAGTCAATGTCTACCAACTTCTGTTAGAGTAGATCATCAGGAGGCCATAGTTTGGGCATTTTCTCCTTGAGTCTTCCGTTTTTTATTTTTAAGGGGGGTATCATCAAACAGTTGGAATGCAAACAGATATCAATATGCAACCACTTTTTAGTTTCTTGTGTCAACCAAGCATAAGAGGATGATGACAGTACAATGGCTCACCAAATGGGAACAAACAAACACTATGCTAGATTGTGGATGAACAATTAACTTTCTTCTTCTTCTTCTTCTTGTTAATTTTAAAGAGAGAAAAAGGCAGGGATGGGGTTTATTGGGTTTGTTTGATTAGCATGATGAAGATCCGTGGTTTCACATGATCCAAGAAAGAGAAGTGACAGCCATCAACGGTTGATACACAAATAGCATCATGATATACAAACATAAACCACTTTTAATACAGACAGTTGTGTGAATGGATTAGGCTAGGCGACTGGAGGGTGAAGCACATGATCCTGTGAGGTATCGACAGCAGCAGGTGGCATGAACTGCCACATGGCCATTCCTGGGTAACTCATCACCGGAACCAACTTATTTTGGGTTGGAGTAGCCATGAAGCTAGGTTGTGTGTTTGCTTGTTGCTCAAGCTTCTCCTTCTCCATCTTCAGCCTTTGCTTCTCATCACGAAGTTCGTTCTTCTCAGCCTAAATACACAAACTCGGATTCAAATTCAATGGAAGCATAAAATGAATTGTTGAGAGAGAGAGAGAGAGAGGTGATGGATGGATGACCTTGAGGTCCTTAATTTTGTCCTGAAGATGTAAGGTAGAATCTTTGAGGTTGTGGGCTTGTCGTCGTAATTGAGTGACCATTCGAACAGCATCAACTAAAATAGCAGCCTTATCAATTTTAGGGGGCCTCCCAGGCTCAAGAATTGAAGCCAATTCAACAAACCTAGAAGAATCATCAACTCACCTCATAAGTAGTAGTAGTATATGACAGAGAGTAGATATATATATTATATAAGAGAAAGAGAATTGCATATATATATATGTATACTTGTGATTGAGCTTATCCCTCCTCAATTTTTCTCGGCATGCTTTGCTACTTGTACCACTGCAAGATTCAGGCCTTCCCCTGTTGTACGTGTACACACCAACCAACCTCATTACTTGCATGGAAAAGCAACATACAAGACCCTTTTCATTTTGTTTACACATCCTATCCATCCATGTAGAATGAATTATACAAGGAAAAAAGCATCGAGTTTACCGCTTTTTTGGTGTAGGTTCATTATGGGAATCCACAATTGAAGCATCGAGTTCCAGACTAGAAGCAAATCAAAGCAGGAATGTGAATGTGAGAGAAAGGAAAGGATAGGCGTATTCAATTATAAGCAATACTTATGACCTCCTCCCTCCAACTAAAAAATATAGAAAAGGCAGAAAGTAAGTAAGTAGAAGAAGAAGAAGAATTACAATTAAAAGCTGAGGTATCTCTCTACTTATACGGGCTGTTCATGTTTGGTTTAGTTTGGTATGTATAAAATTGATTGAATATGTATGTATACACAGTTTATTTGAAAAGTAGGTAGGTGACAGTGGCCAACCAAGAGAAGAAGATCAATTTCTTTCTACCAATCAAGAGATGGATGTTGCAAACTAGTCAAAGATACATACATACATATATAGTAAAAAAGAACATGTCTGGCAAAGTAAGAGTATCTGTATGATGAAGAAGCAGCAATAAAGCAATACCTACCTAGGGTTGGAATTGGAAGTGAATCCACCAGAAGCAGGAAGGCTGAAATTAGCCTCAGGTACTTGAATCAATCCGTACTCGTAGATCCAATTGCTGTTCTCCATTGTTGTGTTTGTTGTATATACAAACAACACAACACAACACAACTGAATTGAATTGAATTGAATTGAAGTGGGGGGATTTGAAAATGGAGAATCTAATGGAATGGAAAGATGGAATAAATTGATGTTTGGATTTGATTTTATTATTCCTCCACTATGGGGGCTCCAGTGTGGTTGGTTCTGCGTCACCACCAACAACACGCTCTGTTTTGGTCATTCAACATAAAAACTTTTCAACAAATTCTTCCAACAACAACAACATCATGCATGATTGCATGAATGAATGGGGGGGTTTAAACTAAACAATCTTTATATTTTTTCCTTTCCTTAAATATTTTCTTTACATGTCTTGTTACCAAAAAGACACACACACATAGTATTTGTAAATTGTAATGAATGAGTTTCATCAAATCAACAAGTAGAAGAAATCAAAACATCTAGTAGCTAGCTAGCTATCATTCAGTTACTACAAAGCAGAAGCACCCACCCCATGTAATTCTCTCTTTCTTTTTCTCTCTCTCTCCTCTATACATGCACATTACAGTTAGAACAACTTACAAAGTTAAATATTAGGACATCCATCCAAATACTACTACTAGTTACTACATACAATCAATCAATGTGTAAAGAAGAAGAGAGTTAGCCATAGCTCAGTCGAGGCTCCAAATATCTCATCGAGGTTTGGCGTCGTGGGATGCTGATCTCACAAGCATTCACCCTTGCAGCAAACCGAAGTGAACAAAGCGACTCGTTCACAGAGGATGGTGCCGGAGATACATTTACCACCATCAGCGTCTTCGAATCCCCACCTAAACAAGGCTGGTTTTCACCACACAACAACAACATCATCATCAGTTTCAGACCCATTAATATAATTTTATTTTTTATGTATGTATATACCTGGAGAAGGTATGTAAGCTTTGAGTTCCTGAAAGGTATATGCTCTTCCTTCTTTCCCAATGCAAATATAACATCGCTTAATGATGACAAACTCTTGTTGATGGCCTGATACACACAAAAAACATTTCAATCTAAATCCTTCTTTTCAAATAAACAACTTTCTTCTTCTTATTCAAATACCTGAGTTTCTTTTAGACGATCCCCTGTGGAACCACTTTTGGAAAGACGTTCACTGCCAGCAAGGTCGATAAGGTTGAGAACCCCTTGTACATGTTGCTCCATGCTCTATAAATAAATAAAAAACCTCCTCAGCAACTGTTGTCTTATCATATCAACACAAATCATCATCCTCCTTACCTCATTAACACCTGATATCCTCAAAGTGAACACAAAGTGACTTCTCGAAGACTGCTCATTCATTTGAGTCTTACCCACAGACCTATACATACATATTTCAAACAAACCATTTTACCATCATCCTTACAAAACAAAGTACCACTGCCCTTCTTATTATCTACACGCACACATACCTGCTTTGTGCAGCTCGGTTTAACAAAAACGAAACTTCTCGGCTGCTACGAACATCCACAATCGTCAAATCCGCAACATGGGTGTTGCCATTCGCATCATGTTTTATTGCATACTGCTTGTTACCACTATCTGTCGAACAAGATTTGTTTGATGATAACAAATCGCGGATATTCTCGTTGTATATCTCCAGCATCGAAACCTACAACAATCAATTGATCAGAAACCATGCCAGCATCCGAACACAACATACACAAGATTCAATTGCATACCTGCATTTCGTACTTCCACCCTTGCTCTAAAAGCTTTTGTCTGGACTCGAATATCTGTTCCAAAGAACGGGGTATCAGTCCTTTCTCATCATAGTTTCCAGGCGTGCCCATCATCGTATGTGTCTTGCCAGATCCTGTTTGACCATATGCAAAGATGCAAACCTACACAAGTAATTAACTCTCAGCTCTTTCCTTTGCATTTCAAAAAAGAGCTTCTTTCCATTTCATTTCATTTCATTTTAGAACCATCCTCCTTGGTAATTTGTTACAAACTTAACTAACCATCATTTTCACAACTTAAAAACAAAACCTACAATGTAACTGCAAAAGAACCATGATGTTTGCAAGTTATTGTACAAAACAAAATTACTCATTCTTGAAAAGGATATGTGTGTTTTTGCAAACAATGGTTTGTTTGTTTGTAAGGAGACACCAAGGTCCAAATAGTCTACTTAAATCTTGCATTGAAATAAAAACTGTTGGTGTTAAGTTAGTAATGAAAGATAGCAAAGTAAATTGAGGAGAAAAAAAGGTTGCAATCACCTTATAACCATCGAGTGCACTTTGTACAAGCTGTGATATCTCTTCAAACACCTCTTCTTGTGATGATTGAGGCGTAAACACCTTGTCAAACATGAAAGGATGGTTTTGCCCTTTTCCATAACAGAAGACAAACAGCAGCCATATAATTAAGAGCCAAACCAAACACATGCTTTTAACCAGCCAAAAATAGGGATACATACATACATACATACATACAAGAGACAGTGACATGATCATGAAAGCAAGTAAGATATACATACCATGTTGTACCAATTCAACACCACGACCAAGAGTTTCAGTTGTCGTAGGAAAAGATATGGTCTTTGTTTCATTGTCAACACCTTCATCCAACAAGAGGGGCCGCACTCTGCAGAAAACTCTAATGTTTCCTTTTAATTCCTGTCACAAAGAGTACTTCATTGGTAACAAGAGTTGACTGGTAGTAATGATATGTTTATAAAAAAGAATGAACATACCAATATTGTATTATGCAGTTTTTTCCGTAAGGCTTCTCCTTCAACCACTTTTGATTCTGCCTCATCCACACGAATTTGTAACTCAGTATTAAGTCTCTTCTGTTCTTCATATCCCGTTCTTGTCTCTATCGATGATAAATCAGATATCTACAATGAACCAAATATTAGTCTAAAATCAGAGACCAACAAATCTATAAAACAAAATTTGTTACCTCCAATTTCTTCTCTGCAATAGCAAGCTCCTCCTGCAGTCTCCTTATTGTCTCGCTTTGCAAAGTACATGTAGCCTAAAAAAGACACCAAGGATAAGTATAACACAAGTTATACAATATATATATATAAGATGGTGATGGTGATGGTGATGGTGATGAATATCTAATAACCTCGAGCTGAATAGATTTTGACGTTAGGTCGCCCAACTCAGCTGCCGACTTTCCAGTACACTCCTTGTATTGCAAGACTTCTGCTGATAAATCTTGCACTAGTAAAAGTTGGCGATCACGATCTTCTCTGACTTGATGCAAATCCCCTCTTAAACATCCAACTTCAGTAGTTAAAGCTTCTTTTAGCTTCATTGACTCTTCTAAACTTGCCTACATACAAACCATGACTGAAAAGTTAAGCGAAGATAAAGCAAAAGACTGGAAATGTGTACAAGAGGATTGAAAGACAGACTTTGGTAGAAGCCAACTGATCCTGCTGAGAATCATGGTAGCCTCTCAATTTGCTGAGATCTTCTGTTAAAGCAGCCTTCTCTCGCTCCACGGTCTTAAGGGTGTCACTGGTTTGATTAAGTTCTGTCTGGAGCTTACTGTTGTATTGTTGTAAGCTGGTGTTGTACTCCTGCAACCTCTTGTACATATCATTGATTGATAATATCTGCCATCTTGAGGTTGTTAGGTGATACATACATACAAAT
>LUCG01013953.1:0-15554 GCA_001633085.1 Carthamus tinctorius | reverse complement strand
GTTGGTGATGAAGTTCTTGAAGATCATGTTTGATCCAGACTGTGATCTTTCAGAGAATGAAGTGGTGACTTTGTGGAGTGTTCTTTCTACTTCCATGGTGGTAAGACTCAGTCTAGCTTCTGGAAACACTGAGTACTATCTTCTGGAAAAGGATTACAAATGGAAGCCTCTGGTGCTTAAAAGTTTATTGGGATNTGAAGAAGCTAAATGATCAAGAAACTTAAATCCAGTTGATGGAGTTTAAGTTTAGGGGGAGATTGTTGGAAATAAAGCTTGTGAAGAATCAGTAGTAAGTTAATGCTGAAGTTACTGCTGAATGCTGAAGTTAATGCTGAATGAAGAAGTTACTGCTGACAGTGTAACTTACTACTGAAATAAGAAGTTAATGCTGAAGTAGTGTGTTATTGCTGTTGGGTAGTTAANGATTGTGAAAATCATCAGAAGATTTTATTTCCTTTATCTTGTATTGTACTTAATATTTGTATTCATTAGAATTAAAACAAAAGTAAGTTTTTGTTTTTGTGAGAGAAAAATTGTAAGCCTCAAGAGTTATTCCTTGCATTGAGAAGAGTGCACGTCTGTTGAGCCTGTTCAACAGATTGGGGCTTTGGTGTAATCATTAGACTTGTGTTTAATACAATCTTGAGTTTTCAATCCATTGTTCTTGAACTGCTAAAGTGTTTTTCCGCGACTTCTTTAGTTTACAATCTGAGTATGTTTGGTTGATTTGAATTAAAGATCCTGTCAATACTAGTAACTACCTAACTACAAGCCGAAGATCTTGACACGTGCTCAATCACATGCGTAGAAAGTGAGTCGGTTTGCAACTTAATGCCCGTGAGGAGCATGTGGGAAGCTTCCCTTTAAATCTGCTAAGTCTTCAATCACTCAGAGGCCTTGGAGAGCAGATGCTCTATGGAGGTTCATAGAGCCTCTGCCAGCTCTGCCTGGTAACATCCGACGACCTTTGTAGAAAGTCCTCTGTAGGCCTCTATGAAGACTTCCTTCTGTCGAGTCTGTGCTTAGCATTTTTCAATACTTCTAAGCTCTGCAATATTGGAGCTAACAATCTCCCCCTAAGTATTGAAAAATAAAAAATAAAAAATACTAAGTCTAAAGAATTGAAATGACTTTTGAAGGAACTTACAAGAGGTGAATAAAGGTTCAACCTCTGCAAAAAGAAATTGCATTTACTGAAATGATAAACTTTATATATTAAGAACATCTAATCTATTACAAACGAAGGAAAGTCATTAATTTTGTATATTAGATCATTCTTGAGGAGCACATGCAGTTTGAAGATTAACTCTCTGTAGCGAATCTGGCCAGTGACGCCTTGCAAGACTTCTTCGACTTCCTTCTCAGCTGAAAGATGTCCTTCTCTTACTTCTAATACCACAATCTTTTGAATTCTCAGCAATGTCTCTAAAGAGTATTTATTCACTTTCATCGGATCAAAGAACCTCTAGATCCCATCTTCATCCATATAAATGAAACCATGGAGGGGATGATGGGTGATGGTGTTGGCTTGCATACTGAGAATCCGGACTGGGCGATTCTATGGTGCTGATGCCCTTAGTGTAGGGATTTTAACGATACAATAAAATATATAAACATTATATTAACAGGCACAGCGGAATAAAACTAAAATCCCAAACAACAGATCTCAACCAATTCATATACAGATACAATACAATAGAGGGTTTTAGATATACCTTTGGGTTATCAAAAGGATTATCCGGAAAGCTAGCGGGGAATACACCGCTACTGCACCACCGCGAAATGCAGCTGCTAGACCGCCTAAAGGATTACCCCAAAACACGAACCAAAAGGTTTACACGTGTGTGTGATCGAAAAACACAAACCGAAAAGGGTTTTTGGTTTGGGGTTTGGCGTCGATCGATGAGAGAGGAAAGAAGGAGAGAGTTTTTTTGTCTGGGTTTCTTTTCTGATAAGAAATCAACTAATGGATGAGAGACTCTTATTGAATGTAAAATGCGGAAATTAAAGAACACTCAATTAATGAAAGTCGACTCTCAAGTGATTTCACCTTCAACGACTACAATGGAAGAATACAATTTATCCTTTCAAAATACAAGGCATTTCCTATTTATACTAGAGAATTGACCTACACTAAGCCCAAGCCCATTACAAGAAAATTATAAAGCCCAAATACAATGTAAACTAAATTTACAAAGTAAAAAGGCTTTCATTTATAAAACTTCCTATTATTAGCAAATAAAATTGCTAACAACTAGGCTCCATGAAGCAGACTTGAAACTGGTCACTTCCAGTACTCATTCTCTCTAATGAATATCTATGAACATTTGGTCACAAGACTTGTGCTTTTATTCTTTAGTTTGAACAAATCATCAAGTATTCATAATAGCGTTACATCCCTATTATGGTTCCCACCATAACAAGTAGTTACGGAATTTTGATTTTTCGCAAGACTTTGCAAAAATCATGGATGGGTTAAAATATCATAAAATTGGT
Organism: Carthamus tinctorius; assembly: GCA_001633085.1. Classification (NCBI taxonomy): domain Eukaryota; kingdom Viridiplantae; phylum Streptophyta; class Magnoliopsida; order Asterales; family Asteraceae; genus Carthamus; species Carthamus tinctorius. The sequence continues at coordinate 13,058 of LUCG01013953.1, read as the reverse complement.
TAATTTGAAACAATCATGCAAATAAAACCTCCTATTTCAAAACGCTATGAAATATAACCACATGATATAAANATCCAGGTACTACATCCCTATGGAATTCGCATGAACCTCATGCTTTGCTCTAGCTAGCGGCTTTGTCAGCGGATCTGCGACATTATCGTCCATCGGAATCTTGCATATCCTGACATCTCCTCTTCCAATTATCTCTCGGATGAGGTGATACTTCCTGAGTACATGTCTCAACCAGTGATGTTTTCTGGGTTCTTTGGCTTGTGCCACAACTCAAGAGTTATCACAGAATATATCGACGGGTCTAGAGATACTGGCAACAACTCTAATATCCGAGATAAAATTCCTGAGCCAGACAGCTTCCTTTGCTGCATCTGATACTGCAATATACTCTGCTTCTGTAGTTGAATCTGTTATAGTGTCTTCGTTTGAGCTCTTCCATGAAATTGCTCCTCCGTTTAAGGTAAAGACGTACCCTGACTATGATCTAAAATAATCTCTGTCAGTCTGGAAACTAGCATCGGTGTAACCGATGACACAAATCTCATCCTCTGAACCTCTAAAGACCAATAACAGATCTTTAGTTCTTCTTAGATATTTAAGAATGTTCTTGACAGCCAGCCAATGGGTTTCACCTAGATTTTGCTGATATCTGCTCGTAACACTTATAGAGTAAGCAACATGGGGTCTAGTACATAACATGGCATACATGATCGACCCAATTGTTGACGCATATGGTATTGATTTCATTATGTCCTGATCTTGACTAGATGAAGGACATTGAGCCTTGCTCAAAACTATGCCATGTTGCATCAGGATAAATCTTTTCTTGGATTCATCCATCCTGAGTCTTTTCAAGATTTTGTCAATGTATGTACCTTGACTAAGTCCGATAAGCTGTCTAGATGTATTTCTATAGATCTTTATACCAAGTATATAGGCGGCTTCTCCTGGGTCTTTCATCTGGAAACATTTACCTAGCCAGGCTTTTACTCCTTGAAAAGCTGGTACATCATCTCCTATCAGTAGAATATCGTCTACACATAAGACCAAGAAGGTTACTATGCTCCCACTGAACTTAGTCTAAACACATGGCTCGAACTCACTCTTCGTAAAGCCAAACTCTTTGATGTGTTTTACCAAAATGTAAGTTCTAGCTCCTAGATGCTTGCTTTAATCCATAAATAGATTTTAGCAACTTGCACACCTTATTAGGATTCTTAGGATCTACAAATCCATCTGGTTGCAGCATATAAACGTCTTCTGTTAACTTCCTATTAAGGAAGGCGGTTTTGACATCCATTTGCCAGATTAAAATATGCTGAAATGGCCATCAGAATCCTAATACATTTAAGTATTGCTACTGGCGAAAAGGTTTCATCATAGTCAATGCCATGAATTTGCGTGAAGCTCTTTGCAACTAGCCTTGCTTTAAAAGTGTGTACATTTCCATCCATGTCTGTTTCCAATTTCTTCTTGAAAACCCATTTTTTCCTGATAGCTTTACTTTGTTGGGGCAAATCTGTCAACTCCCAAACTAGGTTGTCGTACATGGATTGCATCTCTGCCTTCATGGCTTCCAGCCACTATTCAGACTCCTTGCCTGATACAACGTCTCCATAGGATGTAGGTTCATTCAAATCCCCATGGTCTTAGGCGATTAGAAATCCAAGATACCTATCTGGTTCATGGCATACCCTACTGGATCTGCGAAGGTCCTGTGTTTGCATTTCCTCAGTCGCTTCTGGTTGAGGTTCAACATTTTCTTGTTGAATGGTGGGCTCAACATTCGGCAAGTGACATCTTCTTCAACTTCCTGTAGGTCTACATCAATCTCAGCGTAGAAGAAGGAAGAAGAGGGAAAAGCTATTTGAGGTCTAGTTTTCATCAATTGAGGTAAAGATCGTTTCCTATTAGCCTCTATCTTTTGTTTATGTTGGTTTTAGGAGTTTAAGGTGGGTATTTGATTAAATCTCAGTTGAAATTGATTAAGACTATTAATCTATATACGAATTGGGGGATTAGTGATGGTTAAAGGTCTTGGAATTAACCTCCTACATTAATTCAAAGCTTATTAGAAAAGATTTTTAAGTTAGATTTGGTCTATGTTTGTAAAATCGAGAAGCCACGCAGGATCGGGAGCCGATACAGTACCATGAGTCGTTATGGTATCGGGAAACTTTGGAAACCTCGAGAGTAGGACGGTTCCCGAGTGTGTTTTAGATATGTATAATCTCACTAGGTGTAACCTTAACTTTTGTAGGTTAACACTAAAATCATAAGTCATATTGTAGTTTCAAGGTTTACTAGAATCCAGGTGAATTCCCTTATCTAGAGACCCGTTTTAATTGCTGAAGTATATTGTTTTCTAGAAAATGTTATCTATTTGGTTTAATGTTTGACTGAAGTGTTTAAGCAAGCTTAATTGAATAGCTGTTATATGATAAATGAATGAGTGAGTTGTACGGTAGACATAGGGTACCTTGAGACAGTGCACGTCTCTTGGGAGTAAATATGTATAGGGTCACGAATCTATTCTGTGTATCCGTTTTCATGGTATCTACTGGGCCAAGGGGATCTATTGGAGCCTCGATTTAATGTCACGGGCGAGTGACGTAGATTATGTTCACAATGCACCACTGAAATTGTTTGTCCCGAAAGGGTAACCTTCAAGTTAGCAAATATTGTAGAAGGGGGGTTGAATACAATCGACACACAATTTTTCACTTTTAAATTCAAATTGTGTTAATAACTTAAATACTGAATTTATAAGATTGTTGTGGAAATAGAAAGATACTAAACCTATTCTAAACAATCTAAAGTTTACACAAAGCTTTCACTAATGCACTTAGTGAGTAATAAAAAAGAGAAAGAACTTAGAAATAAAAGAGAGAGGAAGGATTGCGATAAAGTGATAGGGAACAGATGTATATATGGAGAATAACACTCAACAACTATCATATCCAGTGCATTAAATGCATGGCAGTCCACCTTTTACACGCATTGTGTATTAGGTGGTCCAAGTGTACTATCTACTATATTTTACAACCATACGCATAAAGCACATGATGGTTGGTAGTGAACAGTTGCTTTATGAGCTGATAAGTACAAATGGAACAGTAAAGAGAACGTTCTTTTGTACTTGTATCAGAAAAGCATGGTAGTCCTTTTGTGCAAAAGGAGATATGACAAAATAGCAAACCTTCAGAGGCAAGACTCTGATTAGTGAGTAGAGGTTGCTAAACTTGTCATGTCACTGGTCACTGAATCTTGGTTCTTCAGGTTGTCATGCAGGGATAGTCATATCATTATCACTAAATCCGTCTTTAGATCACAAACAGTTGTGACTCTATCATGAGCTACTTCTTCTACATCGTTGATGGTTTTGTGCACATAACTTCTTTGTCTTCAAGGAGACTCCTAGTTGTTTAATCAGCAATAAATGGTCAATGGACAGACTCAGTGAGGTCACTAATGCTAAACACATAATGAACTAAGATAGCTGAACATTTAGAAAGATCGCTGAACAGACTCAGTGATAATTCCTCAAGCTATAAATTGAGCTACGTATCTAACCCTAAGGAAAATAGGGTCATCATAGTTTCAACTGGTCCTAGGAGAGCTGGATCATCATTATTTCGCCAAGTCTTAAGATGCATGTCTCATTTACTTTTGAGAGATCTTTTTTAGTACTATGATGAAGTAAAGTACTCAAGTAAATTTTTCATTGAATTGAAGCTGAAGATTACAATCAAAGAAAAAATAACATGAATATTATATTTACTAAAAGAAAATTACAAAAAGAAAATGTTTAAGGAGGGATTGAAGGTAGATAACAATATATGATTTTTCACCTTGATCATTTCTTTCTTTAAGCTCCTTGAAAATCCTGTTAAAGAGATATGGGTGCAGCTTTTTGGATCTAAAGATGTCAGGCCTAGGAGGTTGATCAGGTGCTGAGTGGGGGCAAGGGGAAGTTAATCAGATCGCTGAAATCTGATTTTCCCGTATCCATCTTCAAAAAATAAAGCATAGCATGGATCAAGAATGATAATTCCAGGAGGACGTTCACCACAGTCAGGGAGATTAGCTTTCAGCATGGATAGTTCGATTCTCCACTTTTGATTTAGGATTGCATCAACAGAAAATTTTACTCTTGTTTGGTTTATGATGGATGGTCCTTCTTTATTTGAGCATTTTCTTCGACTCTAGGGCTGAAGAGGTGGAATCTTGGTATGCTGAGATATCCTCTGAAGGAGTTTATCCAGTATTTCTTCAGCAACCCTTTTATATGTTGGTCTTTTTTTAAGAGCCTACGTGATCTCTAACCATTCATAGTATCCATACATGTCAATTTTTTCTACAAAATGGGATACACTATGAAGCTTGGATCTGTTGATTGTAATGGTAACCCTTTCAGGTTTCTTCTTTGAACCACTTTGTCTTCTGATGGAAACGTTGGTGACGGGCCAACAATGTTTCCTCAGGTTGATTTCATTTTAACACCACTAAAGATCTTCATCATTCTTAGCAAATATGTCCTTTTGAATTTTTCTAAGGGCAACGGCTTGTGAGGAGACTGGGTTCGTAGAGCTCCCTTCTTCATCAACAAAATCGGTAGTGAGTCGAATTGCAGCATTCAGGTCTTCTAATGTTGATGCTTCTTTTTAAGCCGGGCTTTAGTTGCAAGTCTACTTTCTTCAATATCAGCATCAGGAAGGTAGTTGAACTCATCGCCACTAGAGGTACGAAGAACAATTTTTGCTCCAGCCCGAGAGGATTCATCTACCTGATGTGATCTTATAATCACCCTACAGTCATCTCGAGTGGAACAACAAGTGTGATGGAGCAGGTTCCTTTCTTTAGAGTCCTCTTTTGGACTTGAGGCAGCAGAGCTGGTGGTTCTAGGTTCAGTGTGTCGATTAGATTTAGTAGGTACTTGTATTTCAGGTTGAGTTTGAGGTTGAGTTTTAGGTTTGGATTTAGAAGCTTGAAGGTTAGGAAGTAGGATCATGTTTAGGGGTTTAGGAAAGGCTGATTCTGGGAAAAGCTTTCCCACATCAGTGGCTACAGATTTAGAGAAGTTAAGTGGGGGTGATGTGTCCGAATCTATGGTTGGGTTTTTAGTTGGTTTAGGGTTGCAGGTGTTGGTTTCATGAGGTTGAAGTTTGGAGAGATAGGGATCGGATATAAGTGAGGTACGTTTCTTAGGTGGGGAAGGGGTACTGAATGGGGACATGGAGGATCCAAGAGAGATTTCTTCAGAAGAGGAAAAATCCAGCTTTTGAGGTTCTTTTAGGTTTATGGGAGGTCTAGAGGAGGAAGGTTGGGATGAAGTTGGGTTTGGGGTTTTTGAAAATAGAAGAAATGGGTTGTTGGTCAGAGGAGGTAGGGGAAGAGGTTTGGTTAGGAGTTTACCAGGTTGCTCCCCTTCAGCATGTACACCACCTTCAATGGTTTTACCTCATTCAGGGGTCTTCTCCTTTGTGGAGGCATCGTTAGTAGAGGTCTTTGCAGGAGTCGTACTGATGGTGAAGACTTCATCATCAGCACCATCGTTGTCGTCATCATCATCATCATTATTATTGTTGATGTCTTTGCATGGGTTGCCATCAGGATCTTTGTCAGCTCTAAAGTATCAGAGCTTAGAAGTATTGAAAAATTCTAAGTGCAGACTCGATAGAAGGAAGTCTTCACAGAGGTCTTCAGAGGGTCCTCGATAGAGGAGATCAGAAGTTACAAGGCAAAGTCGGCAGAGGCTTTGTGAATCATCATAGAGCATCTGTGGCCCAAGACGTCTAAGACTAGAAGACTTGTCAGATTCAAAGGGAATTTCACCATGTACTTCTCATGTGCATTCAGTTGCAAACCGACTTACTTCTAACACATGTGATTGTGCCACATGTCAAGATCTTAATGGTTGTAGTTAGTTAGTGACTTGTTTAAATAGGAGTTTTCCTTTATAATCTGCACATGAGAACACTTAATTGGAATACAATTATATTTGAGTATTTCTCTCTTCATCTTCACACACTTTAGCATGTTCTTATAAGTTGTAGTTACAAATTCTTTAGATTCATGTCTTATTGTTTACTGTTTCTTAGATCACACACACTTACTACCTATTCTAGTTCTTCTGCTCCACCTCGTATTATTTTTGAGTAGTAATTGTGTCAATCAGTATTGAAATCATCATAATTGGGATCAAAAATTGGTATCAGAGCTGGATTGAATATCTATTCAATTGTTCCTGATTTTGATATTGATTTTGTGATTAGAGCACCAATTTCTTCATCCTCTTCATCTTTCTGATTTTTCTGCAAATATCCATGGCTGCAACTGCTAATACGTCTTTTATGAGCACTAGATCTCAATCCAAGCCTCCAACTCTCTTAAGGGATGAGTATCAACAATGGAAAGTGAGGATGGTCTCATTCCTTGAAGGAATTCATTCAAGAATCACTAAGTTTCTTCACAACCCACCACATATTCCAATGAAGTTTATACCTCGTGTTCCTGCTACCGCCACTACCTTAGAAATTCTTGAATCTATTGAACCCAAACTAGTCAATGAATGTAGTGAAACTGATAAGGAGATTGCTGATCTTGCAGCTAAGTGCAAAAGGCTACTAATCATGGCAATACCCAATGACATCTTTGAGTCCCTTGACTCATGTGAAACATCCTTGGATTTATGGGCTAAATTACAGAAACAGCTTTAAGGTGGCTTGAAAACTCTCAAGAACAACCGAGCAATCTGCATTAATGAGTATCATGACTTCAAAGCCCTTGAAGGAGAATCCCTGAAGGACACCTATGCCAGATTCAACACCTTGATCAACAAGTGCAAGAGGTTTGGTGTCATCAGAACTAGTGAAGAGAACAATGCCTTGTTCCTCAAAAGTTAGGGAGACGAGTGGATGAATCTCACAATGTCCATGCAGTCCATTTTGGACTTAGAAGTATGGTCTCTGTCAGATCTATATGGCACATTGGTAAGTCAGGAACCACAAATTCTGAAGATGAGAAAGCAGATTGGTGGCCCTTTAGCTCTGGTTGGAAAGACTGCAGAAGTAAGTGAGAGGAAAGGAAAGGAACTGAAGGCAGAGAAGGAAGAGAAGAAGAAGAAGAAGAAAGTTTTGTTTGTTGAAAGTGAAGAAGAGACTTCTGAAGAAGAAGTAACTATGAAAGAGATGATGAAGACTTTGGCACTAATAACCAGGGAGTTTAGGAAAGGAAAAGGTTATGGAGGGAAGGGAAAAATGAGTGATGACAGAGGAGTGGTGAAAGAGAAGAAAGAGAAGAAAGAGAGAGAGGATCATAGGATATCCCAGAAGTATGAAGAAAAGAAGGTTGGTGATAAGAATGAAGGATGCTATAAGTGTGGAAAACCAGGGCAGTATGCCTCTGAGTGTTGGTCAACTGGACCAAAGCCACAGATGAGTCATCTGAGGATGAGGCACAGAAGGGTCCCTTTGCTACAAAATATGAAGCCTTCTATGGAATGGCAAAGCTTGATTCAGACTCATCTTGTGACACAGCCTCTGAGGTATCCATCTCTTGTTCAAACCCTAAAGAATCAAATGAACTCTTTGATGAAATTATTGAGAACATTAATGACTGCCACTCACAGTGCACTGAGCTAAAGGCCAAACTTGTCTTCTATGAGAGAGAGGTCTCTCTTCTGACAGAAGAGAAGAATAGATTTTTCAAACTCTTTGAAAAAGCACAAATTGATCTTCTAATTATAGAAAGATCCTCAAAAGAAAAGATTGCCAAACTTGAAAAGGATTTAAAGAACAAGGTAACTGAATTGAAGAAGTTAGATCATGGGAAGTGTAATGCTGTTTTAGTTAAGAATTTTTTCCAAAAAGAAAGAGAATTTCTGCATCAAGATCTTCTTGACAGAGACTTAGAAAATTTCAAGATGCACAGAGTGTATTTGACAGAATACGAGGTAACATGGGTAGAAGAGGACTAGGATTCTCAAAGTTTGACAATAAACCAGGTTTTAAAACCAACAAGACTCTGAAGAATACTTTTCATTCTTCAAAGAGCATAAAGAGCAAAATGCCAAACTTAATGTCAACTTTCAAAAGAAGAAGGCTCTATGTTGATTCAAATGACAAGAAGCCATTAGTTATGACAAATGTATCATATGATGACTATATCAAGTCTTTCTCACCTTCTGAAATGAATGATTCCATTCCAAGGAAGTACGTGAGTCAAAAACAAATTGGTATCTTCAAATTTGGTCAGCCTGAGACTCAAGCACATTGTGCTTTTGTATGCATAATTCCACCTTCTAAAAGAAAATTGTCCCCACAGGCTTCTGAATTTTTTCCTAAGTATATCACCGAAGCCACATCAATTAACTCTACTCTGTCAGAGACCTCTGAGGATGAACCTCTCTGTGAAGATGATTTAGTTGAAGAACCTTCAAGTATCATTCAAACTCTTTCAAACTGAAGTTTGTTTTGTCTGCAAGAGACCTTCTCAGTTCAAACTCTAACATAGAATGTACCTCTAATTCAGAATCTGAATCATGCTCAGAAGTATCAATACCCGATTCTTCTGTATATGATACTTGCACTGAGATTTCAAATGATGATATCTCTGAGCATGAAATTTTTGATGAACCTGAGACTATTTCTACACAAGTCATAGAGTCTGACATCATTGCTCACAAAACAGTTGGTGAACAATTGGTAAATCTTCCTTTAACAACAATTTCTTTAAGAAAGAAATCAACTGGGGTAATGATATGTCCTAACTTCATTGACTTAGGTTTGCTAGTCAAAACCTCTTTTGAGCTTCAAAGAAGAGAAAAAGAGAAATCTTTAAAAGCTAGTACAGTTCTAATTCTACTTCTAAGGTTCAAAAACCTAAGTTCACTTGGCAACAAAAGCAAAAATGGCCTTAAGCTAACAATGCTTCTGTGACAATAAATGTAGGAAAGCCAAAGAAGGGATCACCACAGAAGAATTTTCAAAAGTCTTTTAACAAAGAGCCTAGAATAGCAAATGAATTCTGTAAAAAGAAACCCAAATCTAGGAAGGGCTCTAAAAATAAACTTTTTGTACCTTTCTTTGATGAAATCAATGAAAAAAAATCAAGAATCTCTCTTGCAATACAGTCTTCTGCAAATGTTTCAATCTCAGTAATAAATAAAAAGGTTACATTGCCCTCTAATGCTTCTTCTGGTGTGAAATTCAAAATTCATCAAAAATTAGATATGCATGTTCCAAAGTCCACTATTTCTGAAACTCTTCATTTTTCCATTCCTCATCTTGTCAGATTGTATAAGTTTCATATGCACCAAGGACCCAAACTCATTTGGGATCAAAAATCTTGTACTTACAAGAAAGCTGACTTAAAAGGACCCATTTTTAAATGGGTACCTAAATCTATTTGATTCTTCTTTTGCAGGCCACTCATAAGTGGTACCTGGACTCTAGGTGCTCTAAGCATATGGCTGGAAGAAGAGAGATCTTGACCAACTATGCTGAAGATTATGGTGGATCTGTAAAATTTGGAAATGATGATCTGGCTCTGGCTGTTGGCTATGGTGATATTATTTGCAAAGATGTTGCACATGTTCAAGGATTAAGTCATAATCTCTTCAGTATTGGCAAATTTTGTGACAAAGATTTAGAAGTCAGTTTTAAGAAAAGAAGGCGTGTTGTCAAAACTGAAGAGGGTAAAGCGCTTTTGGTTGGACATAGAAAAACAAATCTTTAGACTATTAAACTTGGACATGTGGTAACATCGTCTGGTCTCAAAATCTTCTATACAACAGTCTCTACAGTGGCATAGAAGACTTTCTCAGTTGAATTACAGATACATTGATAACTTGGTAAAGAACAATCATGTATCTGGAATTCCTCTTATTAAGTTTGAGAAAGAACAGTTGTGCTCTGATGTGAAAAAGGTAAAATGAAGAAAGCATCTCATCCGCTAAAGCTTGAACAAGGTTCTAAATATCCTTTGAGTGACATGGATTTCTGTGGGCCTATGAAAACATTAAGCCTAGGAGGTAGAAAATATGTACCGGTATTTGTAGATGATTTTTTTCCAGATATACATGGACTAAGTTTCTTAGTTCCAAAACTGAAACATCTGTATTAATCATCTCTTTTATTAAGTTTGTTCAACTTCAATTAAAACTACCAGTTCAAACAATATGGTCAGATAATGGGACGGAGTTCAAAAGTAATCCCCTGAAATCATTTTATAATTCATTGGGTATTTTTCAAACGTTTTCTGCAAAAAGAACTACTGAACAAAATGGGGTAGTTGTAAGAAGAAATAGAACATTGGTTGAGGCAGCAAGATCAATGCTTGCTCAACAACAATTACCTCAATTTTTATGGGTTGAGGCTGTTAATACTGCCTGCTACATACAAAATCGGTCGATAATTCATAGAAGATTTTGAAAAACGCCTATCAATTATTGTTTGATAAAATTCCTTCTATCAAATATTTTAAAGTCTTTGGGTGTAAATGTTTTTTTAAAAATGAAACAGAAAACGGAGAAAAGTTTGGAAGTAAGGGTAATGAGATGATTTTCATCGGATATTCAGAGTCATCTGTTGCATATAGAGTATATAACCAACACACTAGGGTGGTAACTGGAAGTTTTGATGTTCACTTTGATGAACTGTCTGACTTAGATTCTTCATCATCAAGGTATGCACCTGAAGTTTCTAGAGTATTAGCATCTATAACTACTAAATCAAAAGATGTTGAGTCTTCAAAGAATTCTTCTTCTTATGGGAAATCTGATCTTGATTTTCTTTTTGAATATTTCTATGATGAATTCTTTGAGGCTCCTAAGAAGTCTGTTAATGTTTCAGGGGGAGTATTTATTCAAGATATTCCTGAATCATCTATTTCAGCATTTGTTCCTCCATCCCCTTCTGCGACTACTAATCAATATTCTTCTGAACAAAATTCTGTTATTCAATGTGATAAAAATCCAGTCTCTTCTCTGGAAGCAACTCCATCACAAATTCCTACCATAGAAAATGTTCAACCAGAACCAGCATCAGATCAAAGTTTGGAGTTTCCAGAGCCTGAGTCAGTTAATGATCAAACACCTCTTCCTCATGTAACAAAGTCGACAAAAGTGTCTAAATCTCCTGAAGATTCAGATTTGGTTACAACTATGCAAGAAGAGTTAAATCAATTTATAGCTCTAAAGGTCTGGAGATTGGTGAAAAAACCTGATTTGAAGACAATCATTGATACCAAATGTATTTTTAAGAATAAGAAGGATGAACATGGAGTTGTGCTAAGAAACAAGGCCCGACTTGTGGCAAAAGGTTACAGACAGCAAGAAGGTCTCGATTATGATATGACTTTTGCACCAATTGAGTCTATCAAATGGATGTGAAAACTGCTTTCTTGTATGGATATCTTAAAGAGGAAGTGTAGGTCTCTCAGCCAGAGGGTTTTGTGGATCCTGAGAAACCAAATCATGTTTATATCTTGGATAAGGCTTTATATGGTCCCAAACAAGCTCCTCGCGCTTGGTATGATGAATTTTCCAAGTATCTTCTCAAATCAGGATTCAAGAAAGGGTCGGTGGATTCAACTTTGCTTATCAAGAATGAGGAAGGGCACATTGTCTTGATTCAGATATATGTGGATGATATTATTTTTGGGTCGACTAGTCCGGATTTGTGCAAATATTTTGAAAATATCATGACTAAAGTGTTCAAAATGAGTATGATGGAAGAGATTAATTTCTTTCCCGGATTACAAGTAAAGCATTTTTCTAATGGAATTTTTATAAATCAATCAAAGTATATATATTTGATATACTTAAGAAATTTGGTATGTCAAATTGCACTCCAATTGGAACTCCAATGGCTACAGGTAATAAGATTGGTCCTAATCATTCTGGTCAAGATACTGATCTTAAGACCTATAGAGGAATGGTTGGTTCTTTAATGTACTTAATGGCTAGTCGCCCGGATATAAGTTTGCTACATGTGTTTGTGCAAGATATCAGGCAAATCTAAAGAATCACATCTTGCTACAGTCAAGAGGATTATGATATATCTGAAAGGCACTCCTTATTATGAGTTATGGTATCCTAAGGGTCTGGGATTTGAGCTTCAAGTTTATACAGATACTGATTACAGTAGTTGTAATTTGGACAGAAAAAGTACTTCTGGTTATTTACAGTTTTTGGGAAACAAATTGGTTTCTTAGGCTTCAAAGAAACAGCAATGTGTATCCACTTCAACTGCTGAATCAGAGTATGTGGCTGCTGCTAGCTGCTGCTCACAAGTGTTGTGTATGCAAACCCAGCTCAGAGATTATGGTTTCAATTATAAGAAGATTCCCATCTACTGTGACTCAAAGAGTGTTATAGCCATTTCAGCTAATCCTGTTCAGCATTCCAAGACCAAACATTCTAACGCCCCAATTCCCGAAGTTAAATTTTTGACTTGTGTCGTTATCTTGAGTTAAGTTTGGGTTAACTGTGAAACTTTCAGGTGCGAGGGCCTCTTTGTATTTATCGAAAGCTAGGGGAAAAACTATGGCTGGTATATAAGGGGTGGAAACTCCCTTGTCTCTTCTTTTTCCTAGAAATCGACTTTGAGAGAGAAGGAGAGAGAANCTGTGAAACTTTCAGGTGCGAGGGCCTCTTTGTATTTATCGAAAGCTGGGGGAAAACTATGGCTAGTATATAAGGGGTGGAAACTCCCTTGTCTCTTCTTTTTCCTAGAAATCGACTCTGAGAGAGTAGGTGAGAGAGAGAGAGAGAGCCCTTGGTGATTTTGATTCAATTGGAAGAGCATTTGGAGTCGTTGGTGTAATCGATCATCGTGACGTTGTTAGGATCGAATTCTGGTGTCAAGGTATGGCTTTAATTCTTGATTGTTCGTTGGTTATGTTGTAGTTCGGGATTAGTGAAAGTTAGGGTTGGGATTGAGGAAATTGTGATTTTGTGATCATCAATTGGTGTTCATTAGTTGTTAACTCCCAGAGGTCGTTAATGTAAAATTATAAAAAGTGACACCTTTGAAAGATGACAG
>LUCG01013943.1:1332-11565 GCA_001633085.1 Carthamus tinctorius | reverse complement strand
CAACAGCTAGCTTATCAGCTACCAGCTAGCTTATAAGCTAGTCCATCCAAACATAGCCTAAGCATACACAACAATAAAAGAGACTAACCTTTCTACAGGGCTCCAAGATTCTCATCTTACGTAGTGTTTAATGGTGTAAGTGTTACAAAGTAAAACCTGGCCCTTAGACATCCACCACGAGCATCGGCAAGTGGCTTGTTGCCGATCGGCAACCCCGGCAACACCGTCAAGGTCCTACGGCATGGAGTGAATTCGGCAAGGGGATGCCGACGTGTTAGACGACCCACTCGACCCCAGCTTCTCTCTCCTTTCTCTTTATCTCTCTCTCTTTTCTTTATTAATTATTTAGATTGATATGAGTGTGGTTCAATTGGTAAGGATTGATAAGGTTTTGGTAAGATAGTGGAAAACTAATGTGACGACTGGTACCATTGGCAAGATCATTACCACTGTGGATGGTCTTATACACATCACTAAACCGTTTTTAGGTAATTTGTTGATGCTTATATACACCAAATACCCAAAAGAACATCAATGTTTTTCTTTCCAATGTTTGTGAATTTGCATGACCAAACTATGTAAGGGTTTGCATGCTTCATTGCTTCCATTACATGAATTTAATCATAACATAAAATACATGAATCTAGAAGTCATTCCAAGAACTTTTGATACATGTGTTGACATAATGTAAATTTAATAATAACAAAAAACATAAAGTAAAGTTAAACATGTTTCTTGAGGGCCTACCAAATTTGTACATTTTAGACCATATGACATGGGATACATTTAGGTAAAAATTTAGTTGGAAAAAGAAAGGATCTCTTTGACAATAGTTAGAGGTATCATATGTTTTTTAACAAATATTATTACCACTTTTGTGGTGAAGCAATTTTTTTTTTTTTTTTTAAACATGATAAGAATTTATAAACTGTAAGTTGTTTTATAATTTTTATAACATGTGAAATTAATGAAAGTGAGTTGAATACATGCTTAATGTTTAAAATTTTGTTTTAAATGAAGAAGTGTGATTGTTATAGAAGATTATTCTTCATGATTTACAAATTACGAATAAAGATACATTTTAAATTGGGTAAAATAAACAATAACAATTATTCAATCATTCGTCAATTTTTAAAATAAACAATATTAAAACATCCTTCAATAACTTCTTTAAATATTTATTATATTTATTAAAATGGATAACCAAAGTTAAAAATCTTTATAATAAAATACATTTAACTCCAATAGATTCTCTATTTTAGAGATAACATTATTACTTATATTACTAAAATATTACATATCTATAGATAATAAATAAGTAACTGGGTTGCCACATGTCGTCGTCTGGTGAGTCGATTACAGGATTTTTTCGCTTAAACGTGTATCTGGACGCATCTTACACCTTCAGTTCATTTAAGCTTATTTGATTGACACGTGTCATTTTATTAAAATACAAGATAATCCCACTAAAATGTTTTGCATACCATCGCGCACGTACATATCAGGTATTTAATAAAATATTATTTTTCCCACCTAAACATTTGATTTAAAAAGTTCTTATTGGTAACAATATAATAAAAAAACTATGTAACCTTGTGGTAATCATGTTTGGAGAGTTTTTCAAGTTTGAAAATCTTTGCACTCTTTTTTATACTTTTATCCATTGAAGCTAAAATTTGTCCAAAATCTCCAATTTCTCTAAAATGAAGAAACTCTTAGAGCATGCAGTGTGGGATTGAAGCATGGAAGCGGCATGCTGATGTGGATGTTGGTACCACAACCAAACACCACTCCGGTGTGCTCGGTACCGAAAAAATGCTTACCGATCGGCACTTGAATGCCAATAGAGTGAGGAGAGAGAGAGAGAGAGATGGGAGAAATAGAGAGTAAAGAGAAGAGATGCGAGAGAGTATTTTTTTCTTAAAATAAAAACCGTTAAGCATTGAAACATGGGTAGTATTCAGGTATTGACACGACATTGACATAGCTGATATCTCGTTGAAGAAGACTTATCCCTCCAAATCCAGCCAAATCCTTTCCTTTCCTTCCTTTAAAAAACTCGAGAACGTACAAATCCTTTCAAATCCTTTCATTTCCTTCCTCTAAAAAAACTCGAGAACACACTTTTGTTAATTTCCCCAAAAATCCTTTCCTTTCCTTCCTTTACAGAGAAACAGGAATAAACAATGGGCCGTCAACGAAAGCCCAAAATAGTGGGCCTGAGCCCGAATATGTAAACCGAAAGCTCCGCCACTAGATTTGGATTCAAACAGATCCATTCTTCCTACCTGATTCATACCTACATTCAAACTAGCCTTCTTCTGATCTGAACCCTAAACGACGCTGGCGGCCGGAGATCTATCACATCTTCAAAGGTAACTTCTAGATCGATCTTCCTACACCTCTATCTTTTCTCACGATCTCCTCTATTTCATTTTCAAGTTTCGCTTTTATGTTAGGTTAAAATTCGCTTATATGTTTCCATCGACGTTTTTTGGGTGAAATAAAATTGATTTGATTGAATGTTGTTGATATTGAGTATTGTTTATAATTGTTTTCTTACCAGAAACGATGAGTCGATCCAGCAGAACGCTTTACGTCGGTAATCTTCCTGGCGATATTCGCGAGCGCGAAGTGGAGGATTTGTTTTACAAGGTGAGGTTTCAATTCTACATATTTTTAGTTATTCGATATATATCAGCTTCTCAATCTTATGAATTATTTGATTACTGAGATGATTGAAGTAAATTAGTACTGATTAGCTTGGGAGAATTTGTAAAAGATTAAGGTTATTCTTATCAGATTATATGATTTTGGCTTTGTTTTGATGGTAGGAAATTAGTTTCTTTTATCAGCAGATTTAAATATGTAAATACATTGTCGGACAAACTTGATGAAAATGTATCCAAGTTTACCCGTATTCCTATTGTGTGTATCCAACTTCAAATTGTGCTATTGTACTTTAAAAAATTGGAGTTGTATATAATATTTTACTTCAAACTGTACTATTGCATGTAATATTTTAACGAGCATCAACAAGTTAATAGGTAAAATATTATATACGGTTGCGATTTTTTAAAAGTATAGGACATGCAATAGCACATTTTGAAGTTGGATACATAATAAGAATACGGGTAAAGTTGGATACATTTTCGTGAAGTTTGGCCTATGTAAATACATTTTTATTCATCTTACTCAAGAATCGGACGTGTTGCCTTTTTAGATGGAGCAAAAGGTGCAAACATATAAAGGAATGCTAAAAGTTTGATGTTTGAGGCTGAATCTTTGACTTTGGGTTAAATTGGCTGATTATAAAGTTGTCTTACGTATATTGTTTTTCCAAATTGTAGTACGGTCCAATAGCCCGCATCGATTTGAAAGTTCCACCAAGACCTCCAGGTTATGCGTTTGTTGAGGTGAGCTTTATTTTGCTTACATTACCACTTTTATATAGTTTCTTTTTCCTCATATGTTATAATGTACTTTCTGATAGTTTGAAGAGGCTCGAGATGCTGAAGATGCTATCAGGGGTCGTGATGGATATGATTTCGATGGGCATAGATTAAGGGTCGGTCGCACATACAAGGCACACATAATTATTGAGTTGTTTATGGTGGTAATGGTAATAACAGTCGGCAAATAATTCTGTTTTGTTTGAATAGGTGGAACTTGCCCATGGTGGCCGTGGCAACTCATCTGCTACAGATCGCCATAATAGCCATAGCAGTGGTCGGGGTGGTCATGGTGGTGTTTCTAGACGATCCGATTATAGAGGTACAAGTATCAGATTGAAAATGTCTGTTGTACCATGTTTATTGGGAATACATTGTTCTGATATATTTGTATTTTAATGCAGTTTTAGTCACCGGGTTGCCCTCTTCTGCTTCATGGCAAGATCTTAAGGTCAGTATGATTTATATTGTAGCTGATTTATTGGTTATTAGCTATGTCCTGCATCTTTTTATTCGTAGCTAGTACATTAACAATGCTCAAACTGATTAGTATTTGGTTTGCTGTACAGTGTGGTAGTTCTCTACTATGCAATATCTTATCTCTTTTTCTAAAAGCCATCATCCTTTTTGTTAGAAATGGTGCTTTTGGCCAGTCTTCTACTGCATTATTTTTACCCAACCATACAATGATCTCATCGGCTTATGGGCACTTTCAGGCTTGTATTTTGCCTCACTTCTTTTGTTTTCCAGGATCACATGCGACGAGCAGGGGATGTTTGCTTCTCCCAGGTTTTCAAGGAGGGAGGTGGTAAGATTATTCTCAGATAAAGATATTATACAATCTACAGGAATCGATGTGGATATTTCTGCTTGAGTGGTATGCTGATATGGTAATGTTAATTATTTTGCAGGAACCACTGGCATTGTGGACTACACAAACTATGATGATATGAAATATGCTGTAAATATATCTTTGTTTTCTGCTCTTTGTAGTAATTCTTTGGAAGTTAATAAAGCGCAAACTTCCGGCTGTCCATTGTGTTATTCATTATTCACAATTTTTTAAATCACAGATAAGGAAACTGGATGACTCTGAATTCCGGAATGCTTTCTCTCGTGGAGTTATTCGTGTATGTTCCATATGCTAATGGTTTCATGTGTTGTATATGCTGCGTTTGTTGGCTGTGCTTTACTCTCTACGTAAAAATTACTTATAGGTGAAAGAGTATGATTCAAGCCGCTCTAGGAGCCGTAGCCGTAGCCGCAGTCGGAGCAAGAGCTATAGCCGTAGTCGCAGCAGGAGCCGAAGGTTGGGTTGTGTTATCTTGCACCCTCTACCTAAACTTTCCCAGAAGCTATCTTGCATTCAAATGAATTACAGAATTAGAATGATAAAGAAGCCATGGTTTGTTCTACTCTGATCTTAAGTTGACCTTTTCTAATACAGCAAATCCCCAAAAGCAAAATCCTCTCGGCGCTCAAAATCTCGTTCGAGGTCTGCTTCTCCTCGTTCTGGATCAGAACCCCGCCCATCTGCAAGGTACACATTTCTAGTTGATATTTTTGGTTCTATGTTCTGTATAACTATTCTGCTGAAGTTTCATACCTTGATAATCAGACCTATGAGACAACTTCATTTTTGTTATATATAAAGTAATATATCCTCTGCTATGTTATTAAGCTTGCATCCTGAATCATGATGCCATAAGAAATGGTTACTTAATTCTGTTTCTTATATCGATGTGCGTCTCATGTTAAAGTCTTGCTCTTCATCCGTCTTGCATATTTTTAATATTTTGCTTTTCTGTTTTGTTGTATCTGCCATATCATTTCCAATATTGTTGTTCTGCTCTGATCTCTAGAAAAGCTTATGCTGTAGCATTGATCTGGATGAATGTTTACTTCAATGTAGGATTTGTTTAAGAATGGGTTTTATTTAGGGTTGAGAACATGGTAAATATGTGGCTTTTGATCTTGTTTACATCTGTAGTTTTAATCCTGTGGATTGGTTTATGATTTTGTATTAGCAGGCATGCAAAGAAACTGATTCTCTTAAACTATGATTGATTTTTTATTCTGAAAAAATTGAAGATGAAACTGCCTTGTTTCTGCCTTTTTAGATATGGATATATACAACTCTCAAAGGATTGCATGTTAGGATCTTCATGGGATATGTTACCAATACCTATAACACTTGTGGTTGTGGAGGTATGATATTTTGTAGTAGCCAGTTTTGGAATCCCTTGTGGTGTCTTTTTAATAAGCATCACTAATGTCCACGGTGCTAGATTGGGACAAGAAGAATCCTGGATTCGGATTGCAATCATAAAGCTGGATTGTGAAAAATGCGCTATATGATTATGGACTATGGACTATGGCAATCAGGGTTTTAACAGTTGGATCATATCCTTGCTTCTCCAAATGCCACGTAGAAAATAAAGCATGCTGTTCAACTTATTTGTCGGCTTTATTGGTATCTTGTTCACTTGTGTTTTGATTTGCATCTTTTCTTTTTTACTTTCTCTCATTTAAAGATAATTTATCGTTGGCCTTCTAACTTCATTAGGTCTGTCATATATTGGTCTCTGTTGGGCTGCTAAACATTTGGATTTTGCATTGATTGTATTGATTATGGTTACTGATTCTCTGACGTGGAAGTGGCATCAAGGCTCTTGGATCAGAGTAATCTAAGAGGAACTTTTGGATATTAAACTCGGTTGTTTCTGGAACTTTTGCAGATCTCCTTCAAGATCCAGATCTCCGCCACCTTCTGTGAGTGATACCATGATTTAATTTTAACCTGTTTAGTTTAACTATTTTCTGGGAGTGTTTCATCTTATCAATTGACTGGACAGTAGGGTAATTATGTTGGTAGCATTTACTTTGATTTTGTTTCATCAGCCGTTTAGATTCTGCTACTGAGGGTTAATCCTCTCGATATTGGTGTTATGTTGTGTTTGTTTATGAACTTAGCGCCCAAAGCGTGTTAGTAAAAGTCCCAAAAGACGCAGTCCAAGTAAGAGCAGGAGTCCGAGCAGAAGCAGGAGTCGCAGCAGGAGCAAGAGTTTATCGCGGTATGTTTGCCTAAATTTATTTTTGTAATAACAATAAGAGTAAATTACTATTTTAATCCCTGTGGTTTGTTATAAATCTCGATTTTCGTCCCTATTCTTTAGAGAATTCCATTTCCATCCTTATGGTTTGTAGTTTATTGCTATTTTTGTCTCTGAAATAATTCCTACTTTAGAGTACAAGGGACTAAAATGGTGGAGAGTTTCAAACCACAAGGACTCAAACCACCGTAAGCTGTAAATCATAAGAACGAAACTAGCAACCAATTACAAACCATAGGGGATGAGAATCGTATTTTTTTAACAAACCGTAGGGATGAAAACTGTGATTAAACAATAAAGGAAGTCATGCTGGTAGTTGCCCATATATGTGTAGTTTGTTGATTTTAACTTTGGCAGGTGATAAATCTGGTGCTAGTTGATGGATTGGTTCTGAAGCTTAAGAAGTTGCTTAAGTTGAATTTGGAACATGACTTATATGTAAGCATGGATTTGGGATATGGTCAATGCCTATTTATACTTTACTAGACTGAGTTGTTGTATGTCTGATTAGATTTATAGTGCCTTTGGATTTGATGTTCTTTTAGCTTGGGTGTTAAATGTTAATTCTGGACTGAAAATGGGGCACATATTTGGTATTTCATGTTTCGATAAAGGATTGAACAAGCATTGGCACCTGCTTCTATTTTCATTAGGGTGGCTTTCGTTTTGTTTTCTGATATAGGCTCATTTGTGTCCGCTAGCTTCACTTTACTTACAGCTGGAAAGTAAGGTGGTCGGTCTTCGTATATGATTCTTACATCGTGCCAGTCGAGGTTGTTCCATGTTTTACCACCCAACCTCATTTCTAATTCTTGAGGTGATGAACTTTCACTATGCTTATTATTGGGATTGTTTTCATTTTATCGTCCTACTTGCCTTGATTCTTTTATAGTAGTGTTGATGCTCAATTGGGTATTGTCAACTTTCAAAATAAAAACATATGATATTGGATTAGGAAACAGTAATGTGATGATAATGTCCATTTAACAAATTTTAAACAGATTTAAACAGATGCAATGTTCTGTACAAAAATTTGAAAGATATCTACTTGTTTGGTTGTGGTCATATGATCTTGATGGATTACTTACATAGTATATGCCGTGTAGAGGTGGGTTCATATGGGAACCATATCAATTCAAGAAAACGTGAGGACAAATCTCAGCAACACATTTTCGGTTACGGTGGACGCGATCACGGAGAATTGATGCGATTCATGGGAGGGTGGGGATTATTAAAGGTGGGTGACCCGGTTAAAGCCGTTTTTATTGACCGGATGAGTGACTGAGATTCGTCCTCACGTTTTCTTAAAAAGTTGTGTTTTTCGCATGAACCTTTCTCATGCCATGTATTATTGGATAACCTAATGTTATCTTGTGACATCTTGCGACAGTGTTTGGTATTAGGCCTTAATTTGTAAGCTACAAACCATGTGCATCTCTTATAAATATGAATTTATAAGAATAAGATATCTTTATACTGAAGTTGATCAAACAAAATTCATGACTCATGCAATATAAGTAAAAAGTGAAATGAGGATATGAAAGAAATCTTCAGCTGGTTTGTGTTAAAACTAATGATTTTTTTCAAGAAAGAAAAAGTACCAAAAATTAGGGGGTGATTGATTCATTTTAGGAAATGTGAATGAAAATGAAAATAGGAATGCAGAAAAACGAAAGTAGAAATGAGCATTGTATTGATGTGCTTGGTTAATCAATATAGTCAATGAAAATTTGTTTCATATCAAAAAAATATTTTCAACTTAAAAATACAAAAGATGTGGAATGATTTCATTATATAATAATTTTTTTATGGGAAAAAGAACTAAGTAGAAATGAAATTTAGCTGGTAGCCGATAAGCTAACGAGTAAATGATAAGCCAGATTATGAACAAGTTATGTTTGGCAAAAACTAGCTTATGAGTATATAAAATGACAAAAATGGTATATTGAGGTATAATAATTAAATATTAATAAGGGTATAATTAAAAAAAAACTACAAAAAGTTTTAAAAAGCTACCTCCAAGTACCTTATCAAAAAACTAGCTTATAAACTACCTCTTATCCATCCAAACATATATACAAAAAATAAGTTAGCTTATGTTTACCAAACAATGACTTAGTGCGAGCCATAAAATGACACTAGTACAAAAAAACAATCTAAACAAACAATACCAAACAGAGGATTCCAAAGAGAGATAATAAAAAAACAAGTTTATTAAAGCTATCAAACAAGAACAAGTATCATATTTATGGTTACACACACAAAATACAAATACCCTTTTGCAACAAAGGTCAGAGTAGTCTTAACTTGACCAATTATGTCTTACCCTTTGAAAGCTACAATGGTAGGAGGCCAAGTATAATACATACATATATAACCCATTTAGTGTTTGGTCTTTGGCTTCTTCACTATCATCACTGTGCAGTGGGCATGATGAGTTACATAGTCACTTACACTTCCCAAAACCGCCCTACAAAAGAATTTTACGATGTGTAAAAGATCAACACGGCACGAGTAATTTGCAAGTGGCATTTTCACATCCGAAAATCAAAACCAGTTCCACCATAACTTTTGAAAACAATGCCGCTTTTGATCAATGAATTGGCTTAAGTTGCTCACAAGTAAGAAACCAGAATTGATTTGTTTTTCTTATCAAGCAATCGGGATACGAGCCACAAGGGTTGTGGCGTACTGGTTGAGTCCCTGGGGATGTGATACAATATCCCATCTGCCCAGATTCGAATCTAGGCGTACGCAACAATTGTGGCCACTTGAGTTATCAGGGGCTGACGACTTACAGTCATAAATTGTCAGGATTAGTCCAGGCATACCCAACCAAAAAAGCAATCGGGATATGGGTTTAGTCGGTTGAATACTTGTTTGAGCAAGAAGGAAGCTACATTCAATGATAACTTTTTCATAGAACACACTCCCCAATAGCTGAATGAATTCATCTTATTGCAGGTAGTTTCCATCACTTCATAAACTCTATTTATATAAATAAATCTTACCTTTTAATTGCTCCATAACCATGGCTACCAACCACCAACATGGCAGCATGGTGCCTCTCTACAGCTTCACAAAGAACGTTCCTAGCATCGCCTTCCACAACTTCCACGATCACATCATTCACCTGTATAGAGAAGTATCTTTTAGAAATAATCCAAACAAGTGCTAGCGAAATAAGTGACAAGAGTGAAACATTTTAAAATGCGTTAGATGCTAAAAGTTCTAATAAAAAGGAGCTCTTATCCTATACTTACGAGTATTAGATGCTAAAAGTTCTAACAAAAAAGGAGCTCTTATCCTATACTTACGAGTATTAGATGCTAAAAGTTCCAATAGGATCACCCAAAATCGGCCTACAATTCCAATCTCAGAATATAATGTGAACAAGTGCTTCAGAGCTTGTTTATGGCATGAAATGTTTCATGTTCACACAATTAACAATAACCTCTATTGGGTCTATAATGGACATACAAAACCTGATATAGGCTGTGTTTGGCACACTAGCTGATAGCTGATAAGCTGGCTTATGAATCAATTATGTTTGGCAAATACTGGCTTATGAGTACGTAAAATGACCAAAAAGGATATATTGAGGTATAATAATTAGGGTTAAGTACATGAGGGTGTATCGAACTTGTCACGTTTTATCATTGTATGTA